>BHDV01012099.1:40370-69415 GCA_005406045.1 Adoxophyes honmai
ACGGACGGACGGACGGACGGACAGACAGCGAAGTCTCAGTAATAGGGTCCCGTTTTTACCCTTTGGGTACGGAACCCTAAAAAGAACTCATTATGACATCACATAGTAAATGTCCTAATCATAGTTTAGAAAAATAAGAAAGTGCGACATAAAACAGTAAAAATTAAATCTGAAGTCTTTCGTAATTTTCACATTTTCGATGTTATTACTTGACATGTACAGTCAGCGTCTGATACATTGTATACACTTTAGTACCTTTTCTAATTAACCTCATATTTGAACTCTCGCATGAAATTGTCACTGCGATCACAGTGACAAAGTACCAAAGTGTAACCATGTATCAGACGCTGACTGTACATATAAAATAATCAATTTTGAATATTTTTTTACTTTTTACTATCCCACTTTACTAGCAGAGGGTTTAAAAGTGTATTGTGTAGCAGCCGTCATTTCGGCTAAGTCGTATGCAGAGTGCAAGCAAAGAATTTGCAGTAGTTGCTAAAAATGTTCTTGATAACAAGAGCAAAGGCGCGTTGCGCCTTGATTTAATACATTACAAGACGCACAATCCAAGTATACGCATGATTCCTTTGACCTCTTTAAATTTCCTGTGAATTTCAGATATAGGGTACAGTTAAAATTTTGTCTGATTTTAGAAAATTTTGTTTGGATCTGCTCAAAACCTCTAGCACTAGTTTTGTTATCTTTCAGATATAACTGTATGAAATGAAAAATACCAAAACTGATCTAGACAAGTTTTTTCCATTTAAAATCGATTGTTCTGTTGATTCATGGAGACAGCAGTTCGCAAACTTACCTATAATACCAATAGTGGGGACTGTTAATTTCGTTTTTCAATTCGTTTATTCATTGCAACCATGGTATTTACAGATGTTCTTAGTCTAGTTGCCAGTACCGACATGGTCCCTACAAGTCCTATGGACTTAAGTCTATGATGCCCCGGTGATGACTCGAGATGTGACGCGTATCTGTGGTTGCAGGAACAGCCAGGCGCTAGCGCCGGGCAGCGTGGGCGGCGGCTCGCAGGGCAAGGACCCGCTGGCGCCGGCCGCCGGCTCCCGCGGCCTGTACCAGCACCCCGCCGTCAGCGGGTACAACCCGCAGGACACTCGCCAGGCCATGCCTGTTACTGTGAGTCACCTGCCTGTGTCTACAACAGTGGCAACCTTTTAGCAGACAAGGGCCACAAATCAACAAAATGGTGCCATTTTAACCTTTTTGTCGATTTGTGATACCTGTAATCATATACAATACAGGATTACAGATATTAAGAATGATATTTAAAATTTAATGTTCGCGGGTCGCAAAGAGGCTAACCGCCGGCCACGGGTTGCCGACCCCTGGTCTACACCAAAGGTCCCCAAACCTTTTTTATTCATAGACCCCTTTCAAAGTTTCATCGGGTTTGGTGGACCCCCTGGTGCTACATTTTTACCAAATTCCTAAATATTCTTACCGGTACCAATGTGGACCCCCATAAAATTTCCCATGGACCCTTTAGGGTTCACCTGAACCACTACTCTACACTTTCGAGGCAATAGACTCGTATACTATATTCGGCATACAACTTGACAGAGAGAGAGAGAGAGAGAGAGCGCACAGCGCTTTTTCCAGGACAACGCGATGCGGGAATTTACTCTCTCCCTCCCTCGATGTTGTAGCCAGCCAGTTCGTCTATGTAATTTTCCGGTGTATGTTCTATTGGCACAAACTGTCTGTACCCGGTATCTCACACTCCTCGCTCCCCAGGCGCGGCAGAACGCGCTGTACGCGAGCAGCATGTACCACGGCTACGGCGGCGCGGCGGCCGCGCTGGCGCCCATGCCCGCGCCCTCGCCCACGGCGCCCCTGCCGCCCTTCCCCGTGCACCCTGATGTCAAGTTCAAGAAGTAAGTGTCGCTGCTGACTGCTGTGTGCAGGTATGTTAAGATGATCAGCTCAGCTGCTGTGGTTGGTTGGGTTCTCATTTGTAACTCGACGCGAAAACGACGGGGTGTAAGTTTGATGTGTCTGTGTGTGTGTGTGTGGCATCGTAGCTCCCGAACGTATGAACTGATTTCGATGTGTATTTTTTTTTTGTTTGAAAGGTGAAGTCGGGAGTGTTCGTAGCTATGTTTGATAGAAATCGGTCCAAGATGGCCGCCACCACAAAATGGCGGATCACATATTTTGCCAAAACTCCCTCAATGTATGAAATGAAAGGGCTTGTTTAGTAGAATACTATGATAAATTTTCAACATGAGTGAGTCTCACGGACCTCACGGTAGTTAAATGTTCAATGATTTTTTTTTTCGTTTTTAATGGTCAAGGCCGATGAATCAATGTTTTCTTGACACTGACAAACAAAAACGCATGTGGGCAACCCGCGCACACGGTTTGTCAATCCATTTGGAACTATAGAACAATCGACGAGTAATGATCCCTGGGACACTGACAATAATAATCACGATACAACCTTGTAGCGGCGTCACCGTTACATTGAAATCGAACCGTAGGCGTTTAAAAATTACGTTTATTTATTTTAGGTAGATTTATTTCATTACAATGATATTTCGATGGAATTATAACAATTCTTAACATTTACAAGGAATTATCTCAACCAGAATTTACGTTTACGTCTTGCAAAAGTTACTTCGTTTGGAAGACATCGACTAATGTGGAAAAATATCGATAAAAAAATGTCGATAAAAATGTCGATAAGTTGAAAAGAATGTACACAAAATACACTAAAGTAGTACACTTTCCGTCTTCGATTTATAATCATTTAAGTTGTCTGCAATGCGAAATGCCGAAAAGACTACGTAAAACTGTACTCAACAGTGAAACGCCGGAGTTTGTGGTGCGCTTGCGAGATCATTTTGCTCGCGAGCAACAAAATGGTGGACCTTTGTTGCCAATTGAGAACGTACGCGACCGTGTTGCTGATGCTCTGGGAATCGGAAAGGCTACCGTCTCCCGAATTACAAAGGAGAAGTTCGGCAAATCCTCGATGGAGAAGAACATACTCTCATCTCCAAAGAATAAGAAACATAACAGGGCATACCCCGTAACCCATCCCGATGACTTCGATGTGGCTGCGAATGCTGCGATACGGAATCATATTTACGCCAACTTGCAAAAACTTATTGGCATCGCTGAAATCTGCTGATTTATTTAAAGGCGGTATCACTTCTCTCAGAGTCGTCATAAAGAAATGTGGATTTCGGTACGGGAAGTCTGACAAAAGGAAAATATTGATGGAGCGAAATGACATAGCATTGATGAGGTGTGATTTTCTACGAAAAATTAAGAACGTTGAGAACTGGGACAAAGTGGTTTATTTGGACGAAACTAGGCTCAATGCCAATCATACAGTCCCCAAAGCATGGACAGACGATACAGAAAAGTCCTGTACCAAAACACCGGAAAGCAAGGGCCAGCGTTTGATTATCTGCCATGCAGGCACAGCGAAAGGTTTAGTCCCTAACTGCTTGTGGGCCTTCAAATCAGTAAAAACGACTGATTATCATGAAGAAATGAATTTTGAAAATTTCAAGAAATGGTTTATAAAACTTTTAGACAATTTACATGAGCTTCACCATATTTTAATGGACAATGCCCCATATCATTCCGTGCAAGTGAATAAAACACCAACTAGCAACAACAATAAAGGTGAAATCCTAGAGTGGTTGCAACGCAATTGATCAGACTGCTGAAAAAGAAAAGTATAGATGGAGCGGGATGACATAGCATTGATGAGATGTGATTTGATTGAAGCTTGTCAATTTTGTCAAAAACGTATACAGATGGCGCTGGCGATCCTCAGGCGCTTCGGAGTGCACCGGATTCACAGCATCTGGTTCAGTCTCTATCGGACTCGGAATCTGAACTGCTGCTATCGCCTACGGTTATCAAAATTCACAAAACGAAAGTTTGTTTACTGGGTAAAATTATACGATAAGGAAATGAAATGGGTCCATTTCTATTTTTGGAAAATTTAGGTTTTTTTAGTTTTTAATTTATGCCAAAAAAATTAAATCACTTCAACGACAACATAACAAAACTCCTTCGTCTTTAATAAAGTTAAGTTCCATCGACACGCCCCATCACTAACGTGAACTGTCATGGCTCATGTCAGGGATCATGTCTCGCCGATTGTCCTATAACATACGCCCTCTAATATCTTGCGTTCTTTTGACATGACGCGTTGTGTCGTTTGTCAGTAGAGTACGTTATGTCTCGCAATATATTGCACAGCGACTCACCTAAACCACAGACTGCAGAGCCTTAATGATTTTTACCTGCTCTTTCCTTAACAAGGTCTCCAGTTACCCTCCCTAAGCTCTCGTCTGCTGATGTTTAATTTTTCCAACATTTGCGTTCCTTTATTATGCTGACTGAACATTTTATTTGCAAAACAAACCCAAAACAAACCTTTAAATATCCGTCTAATCTTGTCGCAGATTACCTTTCTACGATGTGCTAGCGGAGCTGATGAAGCCGTCTACAATGATGCCGACGCAGAACGGGCGCATGCAAGAGGGCACCTTCATCTTCCACCTGACGCCGCAGCAGGCCACGGACATCGCCTGCGGAAAGGACATCGTCGGCACCACTAATAAACTGGACTATGTCGTGCAGGTAATTGGAAAGAATGACGGGCACTAGAGAATCCAGAAACTAGGAACCAGTGGAATCTAAGAAATACATTCCTTAAATCATTTAGGGAACATCTCGACTTGCTGTTCTCTTCTACTACCAATATCCAAACTATCGGCGGCTTGGCCAGAGCTTAAATGGCTTTACGCACATTATCTCCTATTTTCTTATCTCTGGTAAGCCAAACCAACTATAGATTGAATTTTATATTTGCTTACTATGGGGATTACCAGCATTGGACATATCAACATGTCACACAGATGAAATCAAATGTAATTATGTGGTCATTGGAAAAAAAAAACTTTCCTGAATTTTTCTTTTGTCAAAAATTGTACTAAAAAACATATTTTCTGTTTGTTCACAGGCACAACTGAGATTTTGTCTTTTGGAAACAACATGCGAACAGGAGGATTGTTTCCCGCCCAGTGTCACTGTCAAAGTGAATAATAAAATGTGTCCACTACCAGTAAGTAACTTGAAACCTTACTTTACATGGTTTTCTAAATTCCAAAACTAAACTACCTAATCGACAATGAGTTAGCCACCAACCGTCTCACGGCTTCCAGAAACAAAGATTGGAGTTTTGATCGTTGAAAGGGCTGGTCTTCGCAACTCAGCGACAGTGTTGCCAATTACTAGTGCTAAACATTTTTCAAAATATTGCTAAATTGTAGAAAATCTCTTCCGAAAATCGTTATAGATTCACACCATCTTCACAAGCAGAAAGAAACGCTAAAAAGGGGCAAACATAATCCCAAAAGTCACTAGATTTAGAGAAAAAGTTGCTAAGTTGGCAATCATAGATGCTCCTATTTTCCAGAACCCAATACCGACCAACAAGCCGACGCCCGAGCCCAAGCGGCCGCCCCGGCCCGTCAACATATCTTCCCTCGTGAAACTATCCCCCACGGTCCCCAACACCATCCAGGTGACGTGGGCGGCCGACTTCACCCGCGCCTACGTGCTGAGCGTCTTCATGGTGCGGAAGCTGACCTCGGCCGAGCTGCTGATGCGGCTCAAGAGCAAGGGAACCAAGAATCCGGATTATACACGATCGCTCAGTGAGTTTCTTAATTTTCACAGTGTAATAGATTCCTCTGATCGTATAAATGGACGAAAGTAGTGAAGCCGCTCCGTTCGCTCGTTTCCTTTATTGTTTGTTGTTAATTAGTCCCACAACAGTGATAGACTTGCTTAGAAAATGATTGTAAGGTTCTGTTTTATGCTCAGGGGGCGCCTTAAAGATATGTGTAAATCTCTAACTTGCTGTGGATTACATCCTAAAAATCTAAATTTTACTGAGTAACTCAGGAGACGTCGCCATGGCATCCAGGGATGTCATAGAATAGTTGATTATTGACCATTACTTGCATCTACAGTGTGACTTAACTAATTGGGAAAAGTATGGTTTGTAAAAAGTCGCCTATTTTTTTTTCTCTATGCTTGAAGGTGCATAAACCCAAAAAAAACGTAACCATTAACGATAAACAATATTCACCACATGCTATCCTGATCTTCTATTTTTTAACCGACTTCAAAAAGGAGGAGGTTCTCAATTCGACCTAATTTTTTTTTTTTTTTTTTTTTTTTTTTTTTTTTTTATTTTTTTGTGTGTATGTTACTCGATAACTCGAAAACCCGTGGACCGATTTTCAAAATTTTTTTTTTTAATCGAAAGGGTATAACTCGAAATTGGTCCCATTTGCACGACACCAGGATCTGATGGTGGAATCTTGGAGAAATCGAGGGAACTCTTCAAATTTTATATGGAGATGTACGGCGTTTTCGGTAATTTGTTGATGAAGTCAAGATTTTACATTCAGTAAACAGAATACTTTCAAAATATTGCTAACTAGTTGTGCCCGCGACTCCGTCCGCGTGAAATAGTGACAAATTTCCCCCGTTTTTCCTACATTTTCCACTGTTTCTTCGGTCCTATTGGTCGCAGCGTGATGTTATATAGTTTAAAGCCTTCCTTGATAAATGGTCTATCCAACACAAAAAATATTTTTCAATTCGCACCAGTAGTTTCTGAGATTAGCGCGTTCAAACAAACAAACAAACTCTTCAGCTTTATTATATTAGTATAGATTTGAAGTCGGTTTTTTTTTGTTTAAAATTATTATTATCACCATCAATTCCATTACAGTCAAAGAAAAACTATCAGAGGACTACGACAGCGAGATAGCCACGACGTCCCTCCGGGTGTCCCTCATGTGTCCCCTCGGCAAGATGCGGATGTCGTGTCCGTGTCGGCCCGCAAATTGTCCACACTTGCAGTGCTTCGACGCGTCGCTGTTCCTGCAGATGAATGAACGGAAACCCACGTGGCTCTGCCCTGTCTGCGACCGCCCTGCGCTCTATGACTCCCTGGTAGTTGACGGGTGAGTAAATGCTTATTTGCTTATTTAAACTGAATAGGAACCGATAGGAAGTGGTAGAAGATTATAATTATCTCTGATTTACACCACCACAATGAACATAATTCAAGTTCAAGACTACCTTTTGTAAATTTTTCTGTTGCTTTACTTTTTACATTCTAAAGTAGCTTTTGATTGCGGGTCCAGGCAAAGTCAACGGTGTCGGGCTTGCCCGGCTATTGGTATGTTTTTACATTTCGTAAACGAGTGCTAAGCGTGGCCGAGCACAGGTGACAAGTCGATCGGTAGCTCACGCAGGCCGAAGTGCCGTCCGTCGTCCGCACCCTTGCTGTTTGTCGGTATTCTAGTAGTAGTGTAGAGTGTCTGATGTCCGGCCTTTCTACCCAAATGTCTGCCTAAACAGTCTGGTCTGTCTGGCTATTAAGTTTGGCGACCTTGGCTTAGCACGCCAACAAATTCTAGTCGCGTTGTGCGCGAGATAACTACCTGTCACTTTTTGATGTCTCAATGTGCTAAGGGGACTGGCAACCCTATTCTCGTTTGATAATCTTGACGGTGTTGTTGCAGGTACTTCCAAGAAGTCCTAACATCGTCTCGACTGGCGAGCGACTGCGGCGAGGTGCAGCTCCACGCGGACGGCAGCTGGTCGGCGCACGCCGCGCCCGCGCGCGCGCCCGTCGCCGCGCCGCCGCCCGAGCCCGTCACGCTCATCGCCGACGACCTCGGTACTGGCCCCGTGCCCCCCGTCTATATCACATTCAGAACTAAGGACCCGGCTCCCTGGTTCTTGATAACATTCGCGAGATACCGAGAACCCGGTAGCCGGGTTCATGTTGTACTATCTATAGACTACTCGCTTCCGCGCAGATGTCTTGATTTTAGGCTTAGGAAGCTTGAAATAGTCATCTGCAGCTCGAGCCCGTCACTCCGACGACTTCGGTACTGCCCTCGTCAGTATACACTCGCCGGCATCTCTGGCCAAGGTTTTAAACAGCCACGAAACGTGAAATAGTCTTCCAAAAGTGCGTCACGCTCATCGCTGACGACCTGGGTACTGCCCCGTCTGTATATACCCGCCGGCATAGATGATAGATCTTGCCAAGGATTTAAACAGCCTTGAAACGTGACATAATCAACCGCCGCCTGAGCCCGTCGCACTCATCGCCGACCACCTCGGTACTGGCCACGATCTTTACAGTCGTCTGTATAGATGATGGATTTTGGCAAGGTTGTTGGGACACCTAGCGCCACCTATCATCGAGTAGTAGAACTTCTACTGACAAAATGGTATCCCACATCCCGTTATCGACGTTTCGAAGATCGGTCGCCTAATAAACTTCTCTCTGTGGACTTCGGTCCCCAGATATAACATCTGCTTGGAGAGAGAACTCTCTATTGCAGTCTTTCCCATAAGGTTTTGAGTAGGTTTATCACAGAAAAGTGGTGTGAGAACTTACTTCCACTACTTAAAACCTTGCTAAGGTTAAGGCAGGGGACTGTGCTCTTTCTATAATGTGTTACCATTATTTTACAATCTGTTGTGAATGTCCTGATTTTATATCTCCTAAGCTAACATTCGATAAAGTCAAATGGCTGTTAAGTCAATCAGTCTTAGAGTCATAACAAATTAAGCGAAATAAGCTCCATCATGTAAATTTTTTCATTGACAGTTTTCAGTATTGCTTTTTATACGCTATTCCAAAGATATGACACATATCTGATCAGCTCTTTCTCGTTGTACAATGTGAGACACAACATACATCCAGTTTATCCATACCAGTCCTCTCATAACACCGCACTCTCAACAGAGGTAATCCCAGTGGAAGGCAACAGTGGAGCCGCCAAGCGCGCGGCGGTGGGCGAGAACCGCACTCCTAAACCAACGGAGGTGCTGGTGGACCTCACGTCCGACTCGGAGGACGAGCTGCCGCTCAAGCGGAAGGTGCCCCAGCCCAAGGCCACGCCGCCTGCCGAGGTCGTGGTCAAGAATGATGACAACTACTCCTCTTCCAATGGTGAGTGTCAAAAATCCTGTTTGATAACAGTCGGACTTGAGTATGAGTTAAATACCAGAGTGATAAATACTTCATACAAGTTAATATTAAAGCGCTGCACGCAAATTTATTGTTGAAATAGTTGAAAAATACGTTTATTTTATGATGATGATGACCACATTCAATTTTTAACTTTATTTTTAGTATTTCTTATACCGGTAACAGGAATACATAATCTTTAATAAACTCTAGCTATAATTATTAGTGAGGTATAGTCTGGTGACAGACAGCAAAGTCTTAGCAATTAGTCCCATTTTTGTATTTTGGATATGAAAATTTCTAACATTGAATTTTATGTTTTCAATGGCCCTCTCCCACCCACTGCGGAAAGCGCACAAGTTGGTTACTCTTCCTAGTTTTAGTTTGAATAAAAATTTACAGACTTTCTAACGGAAGGGAAAATTCAGCTTTTGGAAGCATCTTCTAAAACTTGCTTTAAGAATATTCTAAAATATTTACTTTTCTCTACCAGTCTACCCAATTGATGGACATAAATATTTCGCTAATGTTTTTTAGAAAATATAAGTAAGCTTTGTAATGTTACTCAAAGACAATAACAGGGCAGTGCGCAATAGAGCGCAAGCGGAACGGAAATAAGTAATTAACACAAAAGAAAACTTTCTAACAAGCATTTGTGTCGGCTCACTAACTGCCTACTTTCATCACTCGCAGTTGTCGGTGTCATTGTCGTCGTTCAATGAGTTCTTTATGGCTTTATCGCATTGCGTTTTGCAGACGAGTAGAAAGCAAGGTGAGCGCGCAACGGGTTTGCTTACTCACGCGAAAACCTACAATAGGCTAGATGACTAGAAAAAACTATTTAGTCCGTCTGCACGCTTAGCACGGAGTGCAAGCGCGACGCGACAAGCGACATAGAAGCTCGAGATAATGCTATGTCGCGAATCGGTAGCACGATGAGTAGCGAGATAATTTGTCGAGCCGCGTTTAAACGTCATGATGACGAATGACAGCTAAGTGCGATATATTCTCAAAAAGCGTAGCACGATAGCATTTAAGGCGACAAATATCTCGAAACTTAACGTCAGTTGGCGAGATATATGTCTTCGAAGTTTTAGGTGCGCGACAGTGCAAGATGCGTTTGTGATTTCTTATTTTATCGAATATTTATGAGTGGCTTTTTCCGATATCCTCGACTTGAAAGATCGGCGCGAGGAGAAAATGTTGTGGTGGGCGATGCGGGATGCGTCGAATCCATTTGAGCTCTTCGACGGGAATTTACGCACAATTTTCACATAAATAAGGCCAGTCTTTGTACCTGTGCCGGGAGCACGAGGGCGCCCTGCCCCGCCGTTGCCTGCCCGTTCATATTCAGGTAAATAAAAAAATAAAACGCTTGTCCATCAAAGTATACACTATGTAGGTACACACATTATGGAACACTACCGGTAAGAAAACAGATGTTAGTAATTTATACATACATAACACGCTTGTATTCCCATATGGAGTGGGCAGCGCACACCATGATCATGGTCAAAACCATGCCGAGGTATTTCACGATTTGTAGCTACACCGAGCATATTTTATGGGTTTTACTTCAAGAGGTACAATAGTGACAAGTGGCTAGCTTGTTGCCCAAAATACACCTATTTTCTTAGTCGCCTTTTACTACATCGACGGAAGAAATGGAGAGGTGTTACTCTAAATCTGATACCACTTGGCAGTCATTTCTTGGGATGGGAATTCTATGTATTGAGTTTTCAAATATTTTAACAATCTATTATTTTATTTCAGATTTTAAATATCTACCCCTTATTAACATCCAGGAAGATCAGGTAGAAGAGTCACCAAGCGATTTCAGAAATATTGCCCCAGTAGGAATAGAGAAGAGAACATCAATTTCAGTATTACAATTAATAAATAATTACCTACAATTTTTTGAATTTGTTGTTGTATATGGACGGACAATCAAATCCCTAAATAATACCCTGTGCCCCTGACGCCCCCGTCGTTTACTATTGCAAAAGTAAAACAAAAAGTGTATTTTTATTACTATCATGTTCACAATCGTATGGTTTTGCATACATTTATGTATATGCTTAAATGCGAGATCACAAGATGAACAAACATGATCTAGGTACTATTTTAATTATTCATAGTGATCGGATGGGATGTCCCGGTGTGGTGCCGGGTTAGAATAGCACCTCCCCTTTTCTTCCCGTAGGCGTCGTAAGAGTCGACTCTGGGAAAGGGTTAGTGTATTGTGGGCGATGGGGTAGCAACTTGTCACTGCAATATCACGTTTAACCATCTGGTTACCCTGAAATCGCTAAACGTGGCACTGGATTTTTGAATTCATGTGCTCTGCCTACCCCTTTTGGGAATACAGGCGTGAGAATATGTATGTATGTAATTATTCATAGTTTTGAGAAATTGAAAATGACTTAATTTCTTAAGAAGTAATTTAAGTATTAAAATAATCAAAGAAACCTGCATAACCAATTAAACATATACAATCTCTATAGCACCTAATATTCCAAATGAAATTAAGTAAAAGCTGGTGCTTGTCGATGGTTTTCAGTAAAAACTTCACTCAAAGAATGAACAAAATGGCGCAGCACTATTACCGATTCGCTGCTGCTATGAAAGATTGTGACACAAGTCGTTTTTTTTAAACAAATGGTAACACCCGTAACTCGCCCGTGACTTCTCTATCTCGATGCGTCAGAATTTGTCGCTGCGTCGTTCCGTGCTACGGAAAGCGAGAAACTGACAGCCGCGAAATGGACATCTCGAGTCGCTTGTCGCGTCGCGCTTGCACTCCGTGCTAAGCGTGCTGATAGACTACGATAAAATTGTACTGATTTTTACTTAAACGTGACGTCACGAAGTCACGAGCCTCCACTCAGGAAGTTTGATGATCCTGTACCTTTGTCGATGTTTAATTATTTGATAAACTAAAAAATATGTGTCTCATTTTTTTCCATAATCTAACTGACGGACTAATTAGAATGATATATTTTTATCCCTGTCATCATCCCTATACTAATTCGCTGTGTTGTCTGTATTCTGTGTGTTTGTTTGCAAAAAGTGTTTGACATGCCAAAGTACCAAGTTGCCACAAAGGTAGCCTGATTCGACTAGTATTTTTAGGCGAATTTCGTCCACGTACTCGGTTTCTATGCATTATTAATTTTTAAATCGTACCTGTCATATATTTGTCGTCATACAAAAAACCGATTTATTCTTGCATCTTGCAACATTTTGGTTCAAAATAGAATGTTTAGATAGGTATATAAAATGAGCATGTTTAAAAGAAAATCGCACAATTTTACTTACTGTGAATAGTAAGTCAGTGATTGTTGTTACAGTTATAATTTATGACGCATCTCTCGATTATAAAACGGGATTTATATTACAGCCCATTTTTGTTGTCTCCTGACCTGAAAGTCATGAGACAGACTATCAATACAAAAAAATGCAGAAAATATCGCAAAAAGTTATGATGGATGCTCAAATAGGGCCAGTTGCCAGGTGTTGACTTTGCGTTTTCCCCTCAGGCGTGGAAGCGGTGTCGTCCAGCGGCTACCGCTCGCCGGGCGGCGGCGTCATCTCGCTGGACAGCCCGTCGCCGCCCGCGCCCGCCTCGCCCGCGCCCGCCGCCGCGCCCGCCCCAGACACCTGTGAGCACCAGACTTGTGTAGATACAGCAACGTACAGTCACGAACCGGGATTGATGAGCCACTTGCCACTGTTCGCAATTTAAGGGGCGTCCATAAATTACGTGAGGTGTTTTAGGGGGGGAGGGGGTCGAGTAAAATCTCATCTAATCTCACGTTGGAGGGAGAGGGGTTTACGGCAAATATCACGCAAATTTTTTTCTTGTTAGAAACAAAAAAAATACTATTTTTGTCCATTTAATAAGGTCTTAAAAACAGACATGTGCATAGCGCTACATATGTATTTGACACTTCATGAGGTGTATCCGAACGAAAAAAAAATCTCAGAAAATTGTAGATTTGTAATTCACTTTTTTTTTCTTTCAAATTATTTTTTTCTTTTTGCAATAACAATCCAATACGTTTACGTAGGAAACCCACTTTTTGAAAAATCTCACGTGAGATTTGGGGGTGGGGGAGGGAGTTGAATAAAATCTCACGACATCTCACCAGGGGGGGAGAGACGCCCCCTTAGACGTGTAATCAATGACCGATGTGACCGACTAGATGTCAGCTATTGGATTAGTGTTACACGACCAAGTTATAAACATAGTTAAGTGGCTCAACAATCCCTGTTCGCGATGGTACGTCGACCGATGGTCAGCGCTGACCGTCAGTTTCGAAAATGCATTCAGTGCTACGCTGACGGCGAACTGCGACGCGTGTGCACAGTTCACAAGAAAAATCGCCCTATTACTGCAAGTATCTGCCATCTGCAAAGAATCATTTTCAGATATGTTTGACCGCCTTTTTTTCTATTAAAAACTGCAAAAACAAGGATCAAACAGTAAATTGACCAGGTATATCTGAAAAATGTGAAATGGTCATCGTTTTGTCTGTGTAGCGTTTTGTGTGCTCTGCCTACCCCGTTTGGGAATACAGGCGTGATTGTATGTTTTTTTTTATGTTTTATATCTGAAAATGAGTTTTGTATCTCGGCTGTGTAGATGATGTATTTTAGCGAACACCTAACCACCTGTCATTGTCACTATTATATTGTCTCACCTAAAATTACTGAAAGTGGTTATAGTACCAGAAACAGTCCTGCATTAATCTATGTAATATTTCGTGCGCTGACCACCCCATCTGGGAATACAGGCGTAACGAATATTGCATGAGAACGAACCTACTTTTTCCTGCAGCTCGTTCCTATAATTACGACAGCATGAAGTGAAGATGTCACTACTTACCAATTGTTAAACTTAACATTTATTCGGACAAGTTTATAACTTGCTAGATTTGGCTAACTTGACGATATCCTGACTTTGATTTGAATGTCACAGGCACGAGCAACAGTGAGCGAGAGGAGAACGACGCGCCCTCGCACTGGGCACCTTACGCCGACTCGGACCGAGACTCGCATGATTCTTATCGGAGGTACAACACTTAAAGTGAACATTTTTAGAGTTCCATCAAGCCCACATGTGTATCCATAATGTCCTTCTGGTATACTCAGAAGGTATCAGCAGAATTTAATTTCGCAAACTGATACATTCAGCATTCATGTTTCAAGACTAAGAATTCTGTAGTTTATAGGTTAGATTAGTTTTATAACAATTGTGAAGAACATATAGCTACCAATTAAAAATACAGTTGGGAAATGAAACAGTTGCCAAATGAACCATTTTGCTTAATATTTTTTACCAATATTAGTAACCTGTCAAAGTGTCCATCCAATTCACACAATATCTTTGAACCCCTGATACAAAAAAGGGTGTCTCTTTGTGGCTTCATTGTTAAACCAGAAACGGCCAAGTTAACTCCTCGAATGTGCAAGCACTGATCAGTGCTCTATTTATGAACATCTTTTTCTATTTTCAAACATTTGTAATTTGCAGACATTGAAACAAAAAGAGACTGGAATGCACTATGTTTTCCACTCCCCTCTTACGAGTGCTAATCCCGATCGAATTGTCTGACTGTCCGTCCCGTCGCCAGTGACTTCACTAACTAGAACTGTTGTCGCAGGTACTGACTGAGGGAGAAGAGTGGCCGCCCCTCGTACGCCAGCGGCCACTCTTCCGAAGAGGAGCAGGAGCCTTCGTACCCCGAGGTGCCCGTGCTGCCGCAGTAGGCCCGGCCTTGACAGCCTCGGACCACCCGGCAGTGCAAACCCTATTCACAAGCAACGAAACGACAAGCAGACGTTGCTAGCCAAAACACTGTCAGTGATGTTGATGTGTAATTTATGTGTCTAAGAATGGACTGATTTAATATAATGAGCTAATTATGTACCCCGGACTGACATGCTGGACCCTGAGTGTAGGTTATGTTTAGTTTGTATTCAGTTGCAGACGTTCCATCGCACCGTTACACAGGTTTTCTACTTTTGCATTACCTTATTTATTACCAAATATTGTTAGGTTTTTTCTTGTAACTCTATCTTAAGGCTAGTCTAAGTTCCGACTCGGGGTGTGATTGAAGTAACAAAGCGGGCGGCGATGGCGTTGAATATGTTTTGTTTGCCTCGATCTTGCGGCTGCTCAAGGATTTTGACTGCCCGAGTTTTGAGAAGGCTCCCGGTTTGTTATGTCAACGAGTGATTTGTGTATCATTAGTTTGACGGTCTACGATTTTGATCGTTGCAACGTGCGATTGAGTATTGAGAGTAAGGGCTCCTGGTAACCGACTGCACTCAGATCACTACAATCAAGTTCAATGAGTAGTGTTGAGTGCGGTGGTTGAAAGGCCGCGGTATGGAAGTTCCCGAGTTTATTTTCCATATTTGCTCAATTTTTTGAGCCTGCCTGTACCTAATACTTCAACAAAATATGTTCAAATGTACGGTATGGCTAAACGCCAAAATGTAATAGCAAATCGTAGTGGAGGTACTTTGCTTTTGTGTTTCGATAAGTTTGGAAAAGTCGTCAAACATTCAGGAAGTGTTATTGCACAAAGTGAAGTGTCAGACAATAATGAAATGAATGGGAAATTCCTGGGGTTGAATAAGACTCCTACCGCAATGTTTTATTGTTGTTCCACTCGAAAATTTTATTTTGTTTTCTTGAATCGTAAATCACCAATACGAAAAAAAAATGACATACAATAAATACCTAATACAAATAGTGTTTCTAAATAAATTGCCAACCACGGCTGTTTGTCCCGATTCCGTGTTAATAAATACAATTGTCTTAAAAATATTTATTGTTAAGATAGAATAATTTTACGTTGAATGTCAGGCGCTCCATTATGACACGTAATGTAGTGTGCAGCTTCGTTGCGATGAGATCACTTCTGTAAGATAAATAATAAATGTAAATAATATTGGTGACTTTGGCTTTCATTAAACCTTTCCACTACTGCAAATTGTGTCGAGATCTTAGATGCGTGTAAACAAGCGAGATACGCTTGTTAAAGCCAGCACGACACGGGCGCAACAAAAACTACAGATCTGATTGGAGAAAAGGCAAACTCGTTAGGTAGGTGTAAAGACGGAGCGCGGCGCGGCGGCGAGGTGCCAACGACCTCGGCCGCGCAATGCTTAATTATTAGATAATTGTAATGAATGGACGCCGGCCGCCCCGATGCCGCAACAAACGCCACAATCATTATCTATTCACTCGATGGATCAATCCGCCACAGCCGCCGGCCGTGCTCGCAGCCCTAGCGCGACACAGCGTGTGCGCGGCGTCCCGCTCGCTCCCGTGGCGCGGCGGCGCGCCGTCCCTGTCGCGCGCTCGCGTCCCCGCCGGTTCCGCGCTCGCCCGCCGACTCGACGCGGCGCTGACGTGCGCTCCGCCAACCCGCCAGTGTTTCTACTGTGAAATCACCCCTGTTATTTCGTTATTTGTTTATAAAGTCACCTAAGGATTCGATCTGAAGGCATCGTCCGCACGACCCGCGGCCGCGAGCACTGTACGTGTGTGAGTTCGGAACGGACTGTTGTGGATTGTGAAACGGGTCGGCCGTGTTCGTTTATGTGCTGAATGGTGATTAAAAGCAATTTACTTTGCGTTTACGGTGTCGAGAGTCGGTGGTATCGATCGGATATCGAGAGACAAAGCGGATTGTTGTGGCGGAAAAAGCCGGAAGTAGAGGTGAGTGAGCGTAGCTAGTGTTGTGTTGTGATAGTGCGGCGCGGGGCGGGGGGCGGCTAATAGCCTCACATTCTAAGTGAGTAATACCCTGGCCTAATGGGATAATGGCAGGCCGCCGCTGCCCGCGCTCGAAATATTTATAAAGCGGCCGAATCGCGCCGTGTCAACAAGCGCCGTGTTTGCCTTCCCATTTAGGCGGCGCAGTCGATAGCGTGGAGGGACAATCCACACAACATGCCTTATTGATATTTTTATCTTCCGAGCCACGGAGAGGCATCCCTTTTTGATTAATTTTAGTCTGACATTGTGGTTACCTGGATTCCTGTAAACCAGGCGGTCCATTACGTATTAGATACTTCTATTAAATACTTTACTTACGAATAAAATCTAAGGAACAGGAAATTTGGATCAAACTGAAACTCGAAAAATAATTTAAGCACTTATCTTAGTACACACGTCTGCATGATTAAATATTTTTACATTTTAATTTTTATTTGACTGTATCACGAGTCATTAATGTATACTAGTATTACTAGTCCGTTTGGTTTTGGTCTCTGATAAGCAATTCCACATGTGCTATGCGTCACCTCTCGAATAGTTTATCCGACACATCATGAGCGTAGATTATACTGATTACATACTTATGAGCAAATAATTCACTTGGAATATGTGTAGATAAGTATAGGCACCAATATGTATTGCACAAGTAGGAACATCAATTTTATTTCTGCTTCAATAAAGTGCACATACCGTCACGCTAAGGATTGGACGAACCTGCCTGTCTCTATGTTCCCCGAACACTGTCATTTTCAAGTCATATAAAATAAATCATATGTACAACAAGGTACAGTTACCAACATTACCAATGTGTCACAATAAAGCTGGATGAATAACCGTAACTACCTATATTAGGTACTTACATACTTAGGTACCTACCTATTAAGCCTAGTCCGAACTAGCCTTTAAGGGCGGTAGGATGACGTTGACTTGTTAGATATTTTTGCATACTTCGCTGTAGGTAGCAGATATTAATAGTCTACCAATTACCCCATATCATTGAAAAAACACTAAGCAAATCATGCATTTCAAGAAGTTCATTGAAATCCGTGTCCACTAGTATAGACCTAGAGAGGTGCCTGTTACTAATATACATTTATGTTAATAACTTATTAAAATTGACGTTCGATACAATAACCAGCTTATTACCCTCGCGAAATACCAATTTTACCCACACGGAATTAGTTACAATCAGGGTGGGGAACTAGGTAAGATCACACGATCCTACCTCAATGCTGGGCTGACAACGTAGCAAAAGACGAACGTATCATTTCAAGTGTACCTACCCACCTAACTGTGGTCCTATGGTGTGTGGTTCGATTATGGTGAAGAACACAATCAGTACCCAGCATTAATTAGATTCATAAATATCACGGCTGTATTCCTAAAAGATTTGGCAGATCGTTTGCACCGTTACATATTGTATAGCCACAACCGGGCGATTATTCAAGCGATTCAACCGTCTCATTCATCTGGCTAGATTTAATATGAATTTGCTGCAGATTTTGAAATCGTTTTTGACTATTTTTTTAAGAGTTTCTGTTCTTAATCGGTATAAGAATATTCTTCCATTTTTACAAAAAAGTGTCCAGGCGAATGAGACGGTCGAAACGCTCGAATAAATGCCCAACCATGAGTTTCCGCGTTGCATAGCCACTTTTAGCATTATTTTAGGTTTAAACATAGATAAAAGTGGTATAAGAGTGACAAGTTGCCAACCTGCCGCCTAAAACATATCTAAACTTAATTATCTACCTATTTCCTTAGTCGCTTGTTACAATATCCACGGAAAGAATACAGAGGTGTTGTTCGAAACCCGTCACAACACGGGATAAGTAAAGTAGTTAAATAATTAGACATTGGAAGCTATTAGGACTAACTGTATACTTTTTATGCGACTAAGCTGTAATACAAGCAGCGATTTTCTAACTTTTTTTACTTCATGGGTCCGCTTTTGACCACGTAAAAATGGAGCATGGATTTTAATGCTATAACAGGCGGTTCATCAAATCTGTCATGCAAGATACCAAAACTCAGTTACTTAAAAGCACGTTTTTCGTTAAATATTAAACTTTGATTTGCATGGCATTAGTACACCTTCCGTAGACTTCAGAACACAGATCAATGGCAACTTTCTCGGATTATTTGATTGATAGTAAGCAGTCTAATTTATGCATTCCCATAGACTTCAACATATAAGATCCTCCAAAACGGCTTTGATTCCACAAAGGATTTTGTTCAAGGACTTTCGAGAGCCCTAAACTACGCTGTCGAGCCGAGGGTGCTCCGCGTGATAAGTAGACAGACACCTTTTTAGGGACGCAACAAAACAGTGTAAACAAAGATTGAAGTCCGCCAACCCATGAGTTTCCGATTGATGACTAGACTTACGCTTACGTCTAAATAAGTACCGTATAACAAGTTTCATATTTTCACTCGATTTTCCAAAGAAAAAGTTGTGTTTTTGCTTTGCTTACATTATACCTACTCATTTAACTGTCCATGGCAAAATTGCGGATAAAATTGTTGCTTTAGTGCCTTTCTTTCTTCCCTACTAGTATGATTTATGCGTAATCTCTGTCTGTGTGTTACTTTTCCCAACGAAACTTGGAATGTTATGTGATTGTTAGCCTATGTTTTATCCATACAACTTTATTGATTGACAAATGAGCAGGGTAAAGTTGCAATTAACAGCAAAAGTTAGCTTATTATAATAAAATTATTTTCATACGTTTCGATCTGTGGCGAACAAAATGTAAAAAAGCCAATAAAGACAAGCGTATAGTCATTGGAGGTACATTTTACTTACTCCAGGACTACCTACTCTGATGCAAATGTCGATCAGTAGTTGTACAAGAAGGCATTTTATAGCTCCTGCATATTATAATAAGTGCCTACCGAAACTTTGGCGCCACAGTAGAAAACACTGAAAAATCATACGTATACATATCTTCACGCCTGTATTCCCAAGATGGGTAGGCAGAGCACATGAATTCAGAAATTCGGTGCCTCATTTAGCAATTTCAGGGTAACCAGATGGTTGACGTGATATTGCAGTGGCAGGTTGCTAGCCCATCGCCCACAACACAATACACTAACCCTTTCCCAGAGTCGCCTCTTACGACACCCACGGGAAGAAAGGGGGAGGTACTATTCTAACCCGGCACCACACGGGAAAAATCAATTTGGAAATAAAATTAATTCAGCCACTTTAGTCACGTTACGTTTGATTTTTGTAAACTCTAGAAAAATTTAGTAGAATAACGACCCAAAGTTTATAGGAATCATACGTAAAGCGAGTTTAGCGAGTGTTATTTTTCGAAACAAATTTAGTTTCAAAAGTGCTATTTAGTGATTTATTGTTTCAACTACAGGTCCCACTGCCGGAGGACGTACATATATTGTTTGTTTTACAAATACCAATATTTCATTCTCTGGTTATCGTAAAGTGTACTATTTATATGGATCTTGGCATTGAGCTCCTTCCTTATCACAGCAGCTAAATCACTGTGAGATCATCGTCATGCTTAAAACGACACGACTTAAAACTGACAACGTTATGGTTATGACTACTATCGCAAACCGTACAGTCAATAATTGCGTCGGAAAACACGTTCCAATTTACTTTCCCGAGCATCGTACCTACTACAGATAAATAAATATACGCGACGCCTCGTTGGTTTTAATTGACAGTAGTTAATTTCTTATTTCTTCTTAATTAAATAAAAATGTTAGGTACTTATCGGTATGACAAGTTTCAAAACTAAAAAGGCGCTAGAGGAGCCAGCAAGATCGGGCGAGAGCAAACCGGATTCGTTTGCCGTATCATTCCACATCACCACCGGCAACCAGTATCTTATCTGCGCCAGTGTATTAGCAATCACTTGTAACATTCACTTCTTTATCTTGTTTTTACAATCAAAACTGATGGAGCTATCATTCATTTAATTCTCGGCTTTATTGCCGGCGGGATTCGTCTATTTACAGTCGATAGCGTATCCCCGATTAATCAAAATCCAATTACAACGAAGCTTAAATCGGATTTGTCGGATGCTGTCATAAGATGTATGATCGAAATTCGAAATAACAATGTTGTATCCAACGTTGATCATTTCTCGTTTCGATTGTTTAATAAAGCGCGGCGTAGTTCATTTGTTTGGGAATTGTTGACGATTGCAGCAAAAAACTAAGTAGGTATATTCGTACTTACTAGGTACCTATTTGTAAATTAAAGAATTGGATTTTGCGTGCAGCAGCGCAATGCCGCGGTGACGCGCTGCGGTCAGCATGTCGACTACGCTAAAGTAGCCATTTATATTCCGTTATCATTCTTTGGCCTTATTTTTATGTAAGGAATACATACCTAAAATCTTTTGCATTTACTTCTCCGAAACCTTTATTTGTTCCCACCGTTATTTGATTCGTAATCGTTGGCATGTCATGTGTCACGTATGCACTATTGCAGCTTTCTGGCTTCCTATTACAATTACACGCTATCAAAACATTCCGACAGCGTGTTCGTTCAATCAACAACGAACGGCAAAAAATTTCCCAATCAGCACAGTTGAGTTGTTATTAAATGGTCGCCATTTTTTCGCTGCTGGGAATTTTTTTTTGCTGTTTAAGATCAGTGCAATGCTTACGCGTAATACGAGAATCTAGGTCGTTTAAAAAGGTATGTACTTACCTAAGTATTTTAGGAAAAACATTCTGATTTCAACAAGGCATCATAAAAACGGGAGGCGAATCGTTGCGAGTCGGAATATACGGCGATATCCCCAATTTGTAGTTTTCCGTGAAGTAGGAGCGCGGCGGGGGCGCGACAGCACTCCTTTGTCCACCAACCTCAGCCGTTCCCTTTCATGGAGGCCGTTATTGTTACGCCACACTTATTGCCTGCTCTGGTCTGTACCATGCCCAGGAATGGGATTGCAGTTGCCGGAGGCCGTTCAATCATGCTTTATACAGTTTACCTACACCCTATAGGCTTAAACGAGCTGTTTGTAATAGCGATACCGTTGACGGAGCGCTCGAAAGCCATTCGATACTTATCGCCTCTAATTTAGATAACCACATTACGCTAACGGTTCTTGACAAGATTGGATTAGATTAGGTTTGATATTGACAAAGGATTGGAATAATTTATTAATAGTGAGTACGTGCGGTGGCGACCGTTATCTGCCGTGCGGCTGCGGCGGCTGGCTGTCCATCAGCAGCACTCTATTAAAATCACACTTGATTAGATCTCAGCGCGGTTTAATTGAACACTCCGCGGCGCGCTGCTCCCGCGGCCGGTAGAGGGCGCCACCTCAGCGCAAACGTTTCTTTTTGCTCCCCCCGTCTCGTCCGATTCCTTTTCGAATTTTTTCCTTTGTCCCTTTTGTTGGAGTTTTCATATCCTTCTGTTTTCCGGATGGATTAATTTTAATTTGGATTCAAAGACCTCGATTCAGGGAGTGTTTTATTTTTTTGTCTTTCGATTTGACTTTTCCCTTTGGGGCCGCTTTCATTATCAAAGCAGGGAGGATAATATCGGGTCGAAGCAAATATTCGGCCGTAATTTGAAAATTGTCATTGTTTTGTTAGTCAAGAAGTGAGACTGGCGGGTTTCTAAATCCGTTGGGTCCTTGACACCCGTGAGCCGGGTGTAGTGTTTCGACATTGAAAGGAATTCGTTGTGCGCCGGCCGGAATATTTATCGTAGTCGGAGGGTCGCGGGATCACGCCGCCTACTGGCAATTTGCTGTCCGCCCGCGACGCCGCGTCTCCGGCTAAACGCTATGCTAATGTAATGGGGCACATTTTGATCGCTGCCCACGGCTAATTTCAAATATTCAATGAGACCGGTGTCAGCGAGTTGCTTGAGCGTTCTGTTTGACGTGGCTATTGAGCTAAATTAGCCACGTTAGTTATCTGACAACTGCGTAAATAGGTAGGTAGGTATAATATAATTTGATAGACTCGTAAGTTCTTTGGCGCTCTAGATTGGGACAAAGAGGCGTTGTTAAGATATCTTGTTTTTTGTTTTCTAAATACCTATATCAGCCTCATGAGGAGTCGGGTTTTTAATCACCCATCATATTTTCTTCCGTGGATGTCGTAAAAGGCGATTAAGGAATTAAGGTGTGCTTAATTACGGTAAAGAATTAAGATAGGCTAGCAATCTGTCACTTTTATACGTCTTTTATCTGAATTTAACCCAAAAATTCTGCTCAAAGCGGCTATAAAACGTGAATTGCTCATTGTTTTTTTCTAACGTTTCGTGTGTTCTGCCTATTCCATCTGAGACTACAGGCGTGATGTTTTTCTGGCAATGCTTATATCACTGTTCAGTATTTCAATGCTAATCTAACAAGTCGGCTCGTTCGGCGAAATTATGACTCATTATCTACGTTTTGCTTTATCTTCGATTGCTGGGCCTGTACCTGCCCTCAACACAATGCAACCTTCCCAGAACACCATTCCTGAGCCCTGACTAAGTACCACCGCAGTTATACTCGCAGCCCAAACCCCTTACCCAGTAATTGAGGGTTGCACGAACTTTAATTAGTCCTCGCCTTTTTTGTTATTTCATTTTGAGTGACTAATTTGAGGTTCGAGTGTGACGCTGCGAATAATTGTCCTGTAGGCGTGGAGTCGTTTTTTGTGGGCGCAATAAAGATCCGCGCTTTGATTAGCTTGTGTGGCTGTCATTAATCGTGTTTGCGGGCCATTTGTGCCGTTTGTCGAACAGTTTCTGTTAGTTAGCTCATGTATTTGTTAGATGTGGAGTGAACCAGTGTACGCGGCTGCATGTGGCCGCTGGTAGCCGCTCGTAAATCACCGCGCGGTAATGTGTAGATAAGAGCTCTCTCATTTGTTTTCCCATTTCCCAGGAGAAATTTCTTAGTGACATTACCGCAGTGTTTGACGTAACGAGCAATTACCGAGCCGACCGCGGCTCCGCTCGCCTCCGCTCCCACATTTAATAAACTGCGGCGCGAGCTCGATAATGTTTTATCTGACAAATTGTATTCGATTTAATCGTGTTTTATAGATTCACGTTTCAGCATTCGTGTTTTATTCTTGCGTGTTATTGTGGCCATTGTGTTGTGTCATCATTTGTTAGCTTGAATCGGACGCCGAATCGTTGCTTTCGAAGCCGATTTGTAGAATCAATTTCGCTGTTAAATATTATTTCGCATCCACGAAACTTGTCAAGCGGGTTGGTTGATACGTGATTAATTAACGTTTAATTGAGTAAAGACGGACTTAATCGCGATATAAACCAGTTACTTTAAAGTGGGATGCACCTAATTGATTTCTGAAGCCGTTCCGCGACAGCGACATAACATACCCATGCAATTACGAAATGCAGTCTGCTAACAGAGCCAACACGGGGCACGCTATCTCGCTTGATTAAGGCCAATTATAGTGTTCACGCGATTATACTGTCGCGATTCATGGATAACCCCACCATTTACAGAGAGACGCCTCTTTCATTACCATGCCATGAATTGCCGTGCCATTTCCATGTTCGAAAGCTTAATGGGCAAAGGCGTGGATGGATTTAATCGCCGCACCACACGACTATCATCCTGCTGCGGCAAAATACGATTGTCAGCGGCCGCGGAAAGAAAATTATTTCCATCGGGGATCGCCTATTAATCGGAGTCTGAGTTTAAATTGAATCCGAAACAATGAATAACCCTTCATTTCAATTTAACTTCAAACAATGTGCTAGGCAAATGCTGAACTGAAGTTGAACACACAAACGATAAATTGTAACTCGCCACATGGAGTTAAAATACATTTCAGCCGGGATTTGGAGGGAGCGCCGGCGCGGCGATCCCGTGATAACGAGCGTCCGCCTCTCATACAAATTGACTGTCATTTTCTGGTGACAAACTGATATATCCATTACATTATAGATTCGTATTAAACATCTGATTATGGAAACAAATGGTTATCGTTTTCAAATAATTTATAAAGGTCATTTCGATCTCCGGCGCCTGTGAGATTATTTCCAGTTGGTTGCTGTCATGCTATCTCAAACAAAATAAATGACTGCATCCTAAGATGAGTCAAATTTGAACTTTGTTACTCTTAAACCTCATAAAAAGTTATCCTATCAAAAACTAATTTTAATTGAAAATGTGAAGTCTTAGTAGAAATTCGTAAATTTTTATTTCTTTCTTTTAAAAATTTATAAGGAGCAAGACGACCGGCGCGACCAGGGCAACATGCGCGCTGAGAAGTGAGAAGGCGCGCGAAGGTCGGCCAGGAACCAGTTTGGCGGGACGCCGCAAGGTGCCGGCGGCGGGTTAAGTGCACTGCATTAGCATCATCGGCCGCCCTTTCATGCTAGCACAGCTTATCGGCAGCCTCTCCATTTAAATGAGCCTATTCAATTGTGCGTCTCACATCGAACCAGTAAAAACAAAGAATGCTCCTCCGAGAATACCAGTAAAATGCTCGTAAAGCGCGAGTGCTGCGACTAACTTATACGGTATAAAATTTGTTACGACCTTCTAAGTATTTTCGTCATTTTGCTGGAAAAATAGAAAGCAGTTTTATCAGGAATCTTTAATCGGCTTAAATCTTTATCTCCGCTGCAAATTTACTGAGCAATTTTCTGTGGTAACCTCCACGGGTCTGAACCGGATATTTTTGAGCGTAGGTGTCGCGGCGAAGCGCGGTCCGGATGCTTCGGATTCTTTCTACAGCTCTAAATGACGGCTTTTGATGAAATCTCTGTTTACTCTGCGCTTTTGATGTCTTTTCTACGACGCAGTCTTTTTTACGCTGTTAAATTAAACTTAAGACCCGATAACTTTTTCCGCTTTAAATAATTATACTTAACAATAATATAATAGAGTATGTCTATGTCTACTACGTGTATCGCGCGCCTTTAAATGCATGTGAACGGTCCACACTCGTCTGTATTAATATTAAAAAATACACCTCCATTTCGCTCCCAAATTTTTTACTCCGCTAAATTTTATTGCGGCGTGTTTTAATTAAAAACTTATTTGTGCTGTGCATTCCGCTGAACGCGAGGGTGTGAGCGTTTTCAATTGAAAAGTATTCTAAAGATAAAGCTGCAATGTAGGTATTCCGAAAGCCGAAAGTTATTCAAAACACATTCGTTATTTTCCCAATTCAACTTTCAACAAAGCATCTCCAAGTTCCATTGTTACAATTTGTTTACTTTAGTTTCGCGAGCATTTTAATGTGACACGTTTTTATCTATAATCGTCTCTAAATTCAGGTACACCTGGAAATAACGGATGCCCTTTGTTTAGTTTAGTGGGACAGTGACAAAATCTGGAGGCGCGAGGGTAGCTACCAGGTTTCCATAACAACACGCGCCCCGCGCCCCGCCGCGTATCGATCGTCCCCCCCGGCCCCCGCGCCGCTCCAAATCAAATTACAGGAGCGGAGCGGGCCGCACGCTCGCTCGCCGCCGCTGCCCGACCCGCGCCGACTCAATCAACTTTGTATTGGCGTAATAGTATTTTAATCCTATTGGCGCGCTTTTCACTGTTACCCCTCCTAATAGCTTGTTTGCAAATTACAACACGTAACGGCGCTGGCAGCTCATTTGGCACATTTAATGGAACAGCCGAGAACGGCTCAAATCGACCGTGGGCCGATAATTAATAAACTGTTCAATCAACGTGCGAGCGCCGACGCACGATTACCGGTTTCAATTGTTTTATCATTATAGTCAACTCGCAATAAACTGTTCGACTGTAATAAGCCGTTGTCGTCCCTATTAAAGTTGATAATACCGAGCCCAATTACCTTTACCGTACAGATAATAAGATCTGGCGACGGCTCCGGCGGCAAAAGTTTCATAAATCACACTTAAAATACTTTCGGGAGGCATCTTGTTTATTTAATCTTGTTCGAAATTCTTAGCTCCGTTTCTTTGTCTTTACGTAAATTTATAAACAAGTTTAGACTTTTAATAAGTCGTAACAATTTATAAGCTCGAAGCGAAATTAGATTTAATTAAAAAATGAACAACGAGCCCGGCTGTTGAAGCGTTGGATTAGTTGCGCTCCGCCAGCAAGCGGCCGCGTGCGGCGCGCGGCGGCCGTATTCCCGCGGCGCACGGTCGCCAGCGCCGCGGCCGGCCGCACCGCGCGCGATGTTGAAATAACACAATGATTGATTCGCGACATGGAGTGTGTCAGAACTCAGAACTAAAAACAAACACGACTTATCACCGATTTTATAGCGACCGGTAATAAAATCGATTATCGTATCGAATAGGCGAGCAGGGGCCCGCGGCCGCTGGGGACATTTTAATGAGGGAATGTCGTGATGCCGACTCGAATAAACCGACGACGGCGCATTTGTCTCCCTCCGAATAATGGAAAAGAGCCGAAAGGATATTTATCAAAACTGACGGAGCTCCGCGTTGGCTTATTTTATTTGTTATATTTCATCAATCGTTTAAATCGGGTGCAATATAAAAGTCTGTGAGCCGCGAAGCGCGTTCCAGCTCGGGAATGGGAGCGTGACGTTTCGCAATTTTATTGTGATATATGTCACATATTACCTTCTTTCAAATTTGAAGTAAATTGGTGTCGGCCGCGTGACGCGTGTCGGATGGTAAATTTGTCGTTAAATCATGTCCGCGGCTGCGCGGTGACGAGCGCTGGAGCCGCGCCAGCGCCGGCGGATTAGACGCGAGTCCCCAAACAAACTTTTTAATGCTTTTATTTATACGGATCGAGGTTGTTCACATTACATTGTGTTGTCAAACCGTGCTGTAAAAATTGGTCTATTGTTAATAAAATATGAATGCTTAGTCGCAATTTGTGAAGCGTGCATTGCGGTGTACTAAAATATAATAAGATTCTGGATGACTTTGGATTTGGGCCAATGTTTCAGCCGGGCGCGGGGTCGCTGGCGGCGCATCTCTTATGCAGAATACGGGAGTGTCGCGAGTGGCGTAAGCACATTCTTAGTCCAATTAGCGGGCGGTTGCCGGCGGTTGGCGCGAGTGATAAGTGCGCGGTATCGGTGACCCGGGGTCGCGGGCGCGCTTAGCCGGCCTAATAAACACCTCCGAAGCCACGCACGTACGGGCTCGTGCGGACACAAATTGCTTTTGTTCGGACGTGCTGTGCTGTGGGGCTCCACTGCAACACAACCCGTGGCCCCGGGCGCCGCACAATGAGCCACTCTCGGCATAATTACTCGAGCTTTTACATCCAAGACATGTTATGCAAGGAACGCATTGAAGACGCTTCTCCGCCGCACCGTTAGGAAACGTGTTAGTGGACAGAAGTAAACACCATTGTTCGCCCGGGCGCTGTCTAATGGCATTTAGAGTCGTGTATCGCTGTTCCGGCGCGGCCGAGCCGTGAATAGCCAGTAATTTGAATATTAAAATCTCATAGTACACGCAATAACTAGACAGTTGACATGATGTATTGAGCCGGCGATGCGACCGTCGGTCCGTTATCTCGCGGCGACGATACCTATTACTTTGTTTGGATAATTCGAGTTTATCTGAGCTTCAATTTATCACTGCGATATTGTTGTTGCGCCCGTATATCATAATAAGGCGTTTTTGACACGTTGAATTAGCTGGCGAGGACGCAGTTAAAATAATCCACGGTGAAGTTGGAAATGATAATATAATTTATCCGGCCGCGGCCGCCCACGCCTATTATAAATAAATCATGACAACATTCGTGATTGTGGAATAAATCTTTCCCGGAACATCTATTAGATGTTATTCAATATAAAGAAAGTCTTTTAGATAAATATGTTAATACACCGGTATTATCTTTGACAGAATATGTATACAGAAGATAAATAACACGTACGTTGTAAATACAATAGGGAATGATTAGACACAGCGATAAGATAATAGATAACTTAACCACATGTGGGTTTGAAATAAAAATAGAGTAAGTGAATAAAAACATAATTATGGTCACGTACGAGTAAATGAGATGGAGTCAAAAATTACGAGATTATTATCTAACCACTCGTACCTAATATCTTCTCTAACCTTCAAGTCTACTTCAGCGCCAGATCTGAATCGCAATGAGGATGAGCTACTGTGGGACCTTGTCGTACTACGTGTCTCTACATAACGACATAGGCCAACGTCATCGGTAATGTTCATGGGGCCATTACAGGGGCGTAGCTACCAAGGGGCTAGGCGGGGCAGTG
>BHDV01012099.1:69465-83260 GCA_005406045.1 Adoxophyes honmai
GTGTGGGGCCCAATTTTTTTATTTGCCCCAGGGCCCTTGGTTACCTAGCTACGCCACTGGGCCATTACTAAGACTCTCCTATGTCAAATCCGACAAAACGCATTAACATTATTATAATCAATAAACATATACATATACCCTCTGGTTCCAGTTTATACTAAGGTCCATTCATTTTAATACTCATTAATATTAAAGTTGATACCTAGTACCCAGTAAAACTTTTACAATGTTGCTTTTGTCAAGTCGCATCTATTTACGTAAAACCAACTTAATTAAACTTTTCTTCTTTACATATTGATAGAGGCTTGGTTCCGAACAAACCTAATCAGTAATCACTAATTTAACATACCATCAATTTAATTCGCGTCATTGATTATGTATGTCACGAATAATGATTTAAATTAACATTTGTTTTTAAATTGCGCCACTTCGCTCTGTCTGCGACTAATTGGCCGAATTGCAATTATGTTGTTTACTAGAATGTTACTCGCTAGTAGGTAATGGTAACATACACACGAATATTATATCTTACTAAACACAAAGAAGTACCTATCTCGTGTATTGTTCCAAGTATTTGGGCTATAGAATATAGATGGGACTGAAGAGAGGAAGGCAAAGCCATCCTTGAAAAGGGTCACGTTCCGACATGGGGTATTATTTTTTTCTGAAGATTAACCATGGCTCTTTAAGCGTAGGAATCTCAATTAGCCGTCGTAGTATCGAGAATTTTACACTACGACGTTAAAAGTTGTATTTGCTCCATATACAGGGCGGCTCATTTAAATCGGTCTGAATCTATAAGACTATATATAAGGAAGATCTGTTCTTATAGTAAATTTGTTTAGGTAGTTAAAACAATGTAAACAATCTTGACATGTCTTTTTTATTGAAATACACAGTCTAAAAATGAAAATCGTTACACTACACAATTCAATTATGAAAGTAAATGATTTTTTCATACCTAAATTGTAAAATGTAAAGATTTCGATTTATAAACTGTACGTTTAAACAAAAAGACACGTCAAGATTGTTTATATTGTTTTAACTACCTAAACAAATCTACTATAGGAACTGCATTCATACATTTAAAAAATAAACTGTACCGACTTATTCTAGTCGGGAATCAAAGCCGGTTGTTATGGAGAAATAAACGTACACTATTTATAAGTATTTAAATATCGATTGTGTAGTAGGTCTTTAAGCATAAAATGTCTCTATGAAACATGAGCTCTAAAATAATTAAAATGCACAATTATTAAACACCCGAGACTCAAACAAATAGGTATCTACTCCGACCGGGAATCAAGCCTAGGCCTTTGGCCTAAAATAGTATTTTTTATGTTCGTAGCTTCAAAACTAGCCAGAAACTATAGGTATTTGTACTAATTTATTGCCTGAATGCGAACGTCAATCTCGATTGGTTAAACGGACAAATTTGTGCCGCAAACATATTGGGCCATAAACAAGACAATATTGAGCTTTTAACTTCGAAATTGCTGTTCGTAGGTACGGACTAAGCCCCTTTGACTTCATAGGTCACTAGTAGAATAATATATGCGTTTTTTACTGGATCTATTAGTTCTCATCATTATGCTAACTCTTTTTTACATGACCAGACCAACGTCGTCTGTTTAAATATTTTCCCGCCTAAGTTTTGCCTCAAAAAAAGCATATCCAAAAATACTGTCAAACGTAACGAAGGAGGTAAAATATTATTATATAATATCCATCGTAATAATAATTTTTACCGTAACAGGGAAATTGTTATAAAAATGAGGATGACACCTAGCTTTACGATCATGGTTGTTTTAACTTCAAAGTATTTTTTATACCAATAATAAATAAGCGTATGAGTCAGATAACAACACAATAATCCATATAAATAACGTCCCATCCATGCCAGTTTTCCAGCTGATGTGACCATTGAAGGCTGCTTGCTATAAAGTTGATTCCGAATCGAGTCGAAATGGGTTTCTTTTTAATGATGGACGACGGCCAGCGCTGATAAACCTTCTTGTTTTATGCACCTGTTGTACAAATAACTATTTTATCTGCTAGTATCATGAATTTTACAGTTTGACTTTCGACATCTTCACTAGTAAAACCACTTGTCAATGTGTTAATTGTATAACGCGAGAGGCAAACATAATTGTGTAAATATTTTCGTTTTCATCTGACATTTCTGGCGGTGTAAAATATTAATCCCATCAAAAACATTCTGTAAAAAATCTACCCAAGTCTCGTTGAAGCTGCTTGTTTATCTCTAAAAAGTAATGAAATCTAGACATAGTTGTGCCAAGTCTAAGGTTCCTTACTGCGATTTCTTTATTATTATAGTTAAAGTTGTGTGCCTTGGCCGTTGAACATTTTTTATACGTTAGTGGGTACAAGTCAATTTTGTTAACATGTAATGTTGCAACTACCTTGTTTGTTACGCGAGATAATAGCCTATACTGGTATGGGTAATTGATATAAAGTGTTCAACGGCCAAGTCACACAACATTAACTATAATAATAAAGAAATCGCAGTAAGGAACTTGACTTGGCACAACTATGTCTAGATTTCATTACTTTTTAGAGATAAACAAGCAGCTTCAACGAGACTTGGGTAGATTTTTTACAGAATGTTTTTGATGGGATTTCACTTCTTTTTGTAGAAACGTGAGCATATTCATTAATTATGTTAGATTTTTTTAATTTACACATTTACTTATTTTTGCAAATTATCTTTCTTTTCTTTTTTCCGGTTTTGATCTCGTACAGTAGGAACAGTTTTTCGTATTGCCCATTCGCGGTCCTTAAATTAGAAGATGTGTCTCTCTACGCTGGATATTTGCAATTACAGTCGATTTTTTTTATGTACCAGAGCAGCTCAGGGTCTTCATCAGATACTTCAGACCTCAGATTTTTGACATCAAATGAAGCGACCCACTAAGTTGTTTATTTTTTGTAAAAGAAGTGTGTCGATCTCTATAGTAGTTTGGTTGGGCTCTAGTGTTTTCACCAGGTACTCCAGATCTTCGATTATCCCAGTTTTTACATTTTTCCCTTTATGTAGTCGTTAATCCCTAACCATGTACCAAATTTCAGCTCTCTGAGTTAACGGGAAGTACCAGTTCTATTTTGATGATCATGAGTGAGTGAGTGTCGAAAATGCGAAACTTTGCTTTCGCTTAACTTCGGAACTGAATTACCTACAGACTTGAAATTTTGGATTTTAAGTATGTGGTTACAGCTCACTAGATGACGAAAATTTCAGCGTCCTAGTATTATCCAGAGGTTCTCAGATAGGGGCCTGAAAATGCCGCGAAATGGTTCCAGTAAAGGATGGTACGGCAGTGCTTGCTTTGCGCTCGACTTGGTGGGGGCACTACCGTGCCCCCCGATCTTTAGAATGATATTTACGAGTTGTTTTGTAATTATCGCTTTTAAGTTTACCATGATATCATGCCTCGAGTTAAAAATAGTATCAGTTAGTATGTATGCTGTAATTTTTTAAAGCAATAGTTAGTTTAGGGTTATTCTTACCTTGCATGGTTACATTAAAAACGTGTAAACTTTAACTGTTTTTTTTTTAAAGTCCAACCTTATCGCTGTCTGCGGATCGCATGAATGAAATTAGATTAGAAGGTACTAGGCTCGCATAGAACTAAAGAGCGTCTACCGATGGTCTAATAACATCATTAGCCAGTTGCCGAGGATGTGGGCGCTGCTCATAAATAGCCGTTCTTTATCAAACGATCACTCTCCAATCTCCGTACATTTATAAGTCCCGCATAAATATTTTGGGCTGGTGCATGTGTGTGTGTATCGTTAATCTTTTAGTGTGTGGGCGTCAATTGAAACTAACAATAGACGTCTGTTTACACGGGGCTAGATTGTTTTTGTCTTGTTGGGAAACTTTATCTAACCGTATACGTTTTATTATTGGTGGCTATCGTGTATTTTAAATTGTGTGTCATTGATCATAAGGTTTGTCCATCGTATTTTTTAATGTTTAAACTTGCAGGAATAAAATGGGAGAGTGCATCAGTCAATTTGTTCGCATAGTTTATCCTGCAGTTTTTGGTTGCGCTTCATGCGCCGTTCCATTATAACGTACGCGAAACTTATCCACGTTGTTTATAACATAACGATTAAAACTCACACATGCATTAAGCTCCAAACTAGATACTTAAAATTTCATGCACACAAGCTTACCATCCTATTACGGTTCCAAATCTTGTAGCGTGGTTCATTACACCAAGTTTTCAATAGATACTTTGTTCTTTGAACACGAAAATGATAAGCGTCTTTTAACAATCCACCGGCGCAGCAAAATTTACAGGGTTACATTTTTGTTTTAAAATTGTAGCTGCACGCGATTACATACTTGTTAATATAAAAATCGGTAGGTACGAACGACCTTATGATACCGAAAGTATCCAAACAGTTGTGTGAATTATTATAATAACTTATTAAAATTTATTATCTAAATTTATCAGTATAAGCACTTCATACGTACTTACTGTAGACATACGTACATGCCGATTCCTTAAGTAAAAGATTGAGCGTGACATTATCAACTAATAATCAAGATACCGAAAGATTATCCAGTTTACATAAGTACAGTAATATTCTTGGCAATATAATTCATGATTATAATAATTTATAATTGTTCTCGGCTTAGAGTAGGGTTGGCACTCGACGGCGAAAACCAGAAACGCAAGCAACTCGCTTCGTTTGTAGCTAAAAGGGTAAAGTAAACACAACAACCTGAATCGACCTTTTCGGGACACGCTGATGCTTTCTATTTAGGTGCTTAAACCACGCTTAATTAACACGGGTTTTATATAATTTTTGATGTAAGTGTAATATGATTGACATAGAGGTTAGGTTTGTTATATAAAATTACTACCGATAAGTTCCATATCCATAGCACAATGTAGCTTGGAGAAAATAAAGTAAATATTGCGTCATAATTTTTAAGATAGTGTTTGCGAGTTACAAACGTATTCAATTGAACACACGGGTGTTTGATATTAAACTGTACTTACATGAACAGATATTACGTACCTACCTAATACCAACTCGTTAAGAAAAACAACTACTACGACTTTTTTTTAATGACTGCTACGACTCTGTAGGGTTTTACGACCATGAATAAATTAAAAAATAAACAATTATTTAAAACGAGCGGAGCAGAGGTCGCCGCGGCAACCCTGCGGGCCACGCCGAAGGGCGTTCTCATATTTCATTTCACTCAAAATGGATTCCGCCTTGCAGATAAAAAATATTTATACTACATCAAAAGAGATCAAAGTTTTATTGGGAATCGTACTTCGATATATTCATTTATGTAGGAATATACTCAGGTGTTTTGAGTTGATTTACGATCGATGTTATTTATGAAACTTCGCGACGGATATCCGAAGTCGGATTTCAATTTAAAAGTTGTTTTTGTTCGTTACGTTTAAATTGTTTTGAGATCAAACGAACGTCTATATGGAGTTGTAATCTGTTCTTGTGGTTTTCCTACTCATTATAACGTAATTGCTAATTATGTTAAACAGAAATATGTCAGCACATATTACGTTTTTGTCAGCAGAAACGCCTTTGTAGTTATTTTATTTTTCCTAACTTGTCCAAATGTAAGCATAAATGATATCTGCATTTAAACTAGCACTAGAAGTAAAATATTTTGAATTGCTCTAGGTAATATAGTTAGTTAAGTATATCGCGAAGGTGTGAAGTGGATTATTTTAGTTCGTATACATCCATACGCAATCCTGTCAAGTCAACCACTGTAATGTAAAGAAGCCAACGCATTTTTTACAAGTGTTATTAGACTTAAATTGATAACTGGGATGCGATGATTTTTCGGGCTTTGAATATAATACGATTCTCCATTTTTTCCATGGGTATCATAAGAAGTGATAAAGGAACATAGATTAAGGTATTTGTTATCCGTCAGGCTATAATAGAAAGAAACCTACCTACTTTTTTATCTATACGAGACGTGGAATAATCATGGCTTTCACTATGCAACGTCTCGTGTATGTGTATGTATTTAGGAAATTTAGCAATTGTGTCTTGGTGTACTTTAAAAAGTACAAATTGACAGCATATATGACAGCCGAATGTGCTTTACAATGTACAAATTATGCCGTGAACAAGAAACTTAAAGTTTAAATTAAGTCCAAATTAGTTATTTAGAGTCAGGGCTTAGAAGGTCAAAATAAAGTGTCAACTAACAACTGCCGCCCGACTGAATGACCGAATGATGTGAGGAAGCTATAGTGTACATATTATTAAAACTACGGAACTCTAAAACGGTGGTAACCGAAGCCATAAAAGTTACGTCATCCGAGCCACTAGAAATTGCGAAATAAGTGGACAAAGCGAAGTCCATTACTTTCTTGTAAGAAAACAGACACTTTTCCTTTACTACTTCGCCATTATCCGCCATTGACTTGTTTCATTTGCATTTTAAACCGAGAACTTTAAATTATTCGCGCTGTCAGCTACTATGGCGTAATTTCGTGCTCAAACATTGTTGAAGGTACTCACGCTTACAAATGGCAGGTTTATGAATTAAATTTTCAAAACTCTTTCACTAATTTCACACCATACCTGACGGATATGAGCTAGGTAGATAGTTGTCCCGAAAATTTTATCTACTATTCACTTGTTTTTAAGCCTAAAATAGCCATATAAACGAGAAATACTTATGGTTTTGCCTATGTGGTTACATAGAGTTTTGTGTGTTTTACCTACCCCATCTGGGAATATCTACAGACGTGACGTTTATCTATGTATATTACAAAGCTCCTGAAAGACGATGACGCAAGCATTTGATCAAAGTTTTACCTACATTTGCATGTATCTGTACAACCTTAGAAAAAGCGGGGACATGCAGAAAGCTAGCATAATTCCCAAATAAGAGCTAAAGTCTGGCTTCGCAGAATAATAGCTTATGAAAATAACAGTTAGCGCCGAGCGGCGTGCCTGGCATCCGAACGCCCCTCACAATTTGGACAATACACGAAACAGCTTTCGACCCTTCGCCCGCACTCAACATTTATTCCCTTCGCAGCGTAACGTTTTTTATTTCGAAATATAATAGATAATTGTGCGAGCTCTAACTAGGAGTTTCGAGCCACGAAAAGGACATAACTCACATTCATTGAGTCAAAGATACATCCGGAAATTCTAGTAGATATAATGTTTAGTGTTGGTTCACATCTCTTAGGGTGACAATCAAACTAAAAATGATAAACTGATCTAACTATATGCAACATGATGTTAAGAACAGCACCAAAATTAGTACGGAAATTTCCTAGTATCCAGACAAATATGTAGACGGTTTGTAGCGAAGCTCTTTGTATTGCTAACAAGCAGTAAGCGCAATGACACAACCGAAACTAGGTAACTAAGATGCCATTTGGCTCCAACAGCGAGAAATAGTTTCAAATAGAGACCAATTTTTATTCTCTATGATCACTCAAGAACGTTTTTCGATTAAACTTCAGCAGGCTAGTATCATCTCCGCCTATAAGAGACTTTAAGTCCTACATTTGCTTCTTAAATCATTAAAATATACTAACATCGTAAAACGTTTATAGTACGTTAACATTTAGTAGACCTAACAGAAACCGTTGCCGGTCCACTATTTATTAGTAAACTGGTTTTTCTTAGAACTCGACGAACAAAGACCAGATAGTATTTAAAATAGCTTTCATACTCGCGAGTACTCCGTATGTGAAGGAGTCTTAATAAACGCTGACATTTAAAACAAAAGAAACTAGCTGACACACATGCAACGGCATTTAACGTGTCCACATGCCTTCTGTAATAAGTTAAACATATTTTGAGAACACCATTCACAAAGATATCTCGATATCGCGTACAAGGAAAGTTGATTGCGGCCATCAAACTTGAATCACGTTTTCGACTAATAAATGATACAGGTATGTACATAAAGCCGGAGTTAATCGCCTTGCCTTTGTTTGTGAATCTATTATCCCACCGATTCCACTCACGTTTAATTCGGCGATGAGTCGACTCAATCAAATGCTAACCTCGATTTTGACGACGTAGGAGTGGCTTATAACTTATAACCTTTGCTTAACGGTGGTGGACATAAATCTCTCAAATTAGTCCAAGTTCTTAATTACACAGAAATAGTTGTAAATAATAAAGATAAAGACATTAAAGTCAGAGTTACGGCGCTCTCGTGAGAACAAAAGAATAATTAACAGCGGCTAACTTCCGAGAGTAGACGCTTCTGTTAAAAGCAAAGCCAAAGCTAACTGAGATGGGATCGAGCTCGTCGTAAAATTCTCACTGTCGTTGCTGGCATGTAGCAAAATGGAACGAATATGCAAACGGTGCCGTACATTAGTACAGTGTTAAACTCAATTTAGATTCGAAGGAGACAGTGACGCTATCTCACGTGTAAATTTATGCAGCAATCTCGCCGAGCAGCCTTGGGTACTAGGCTGTCAGCAATAACGCGAAATCGACACTGAGCCATCAATCACCGCCGGCCGCTCGCGTTACACTTGCGGCCATCGGATACAAATTGCTGTCGCTTCGGTGATTAACAATGCATGACTTGGTAACACCGGAAAAAACGACCCAAAAACACGACCAAACAAGGGCTCGCTCGATCCGTCGCGTTTATAAACACGCTGTCCCTTGGCCGTATCGCCATTACCGTAATGGAATACCATGCACGTAACACAATAGCGCCGGCATTTCTAAACACGCGGTTGTCTACAATTGAAAGTTTCCCCCGATAAGGGGCGCTGCGAGGTCCGCGGACGGGTGCAGACAGGTTTATAAGATCGGAAAGGATGTGACAATCCTTCCACAGGCATTTAACAGAGAGCCCATGCCGATTATAGTTTCCGGTGTGTGTTACCAGGCGTCATTGTGTGCGGCGCCTTCCGCCGGCCGCGTAAGGTCCCTTCTGGGAAGGCCGCCTGCGTTTCGAGCTTAGATTACAACATGCCAATAGACGTTGTGTTTCGACCATTGAGCCGCGCTGCTCGGGAACGCGTGTCTTTTGGAAACATTCTTCAAGCTGCTATTTCAAGTGGGTCGCTATTCCCTCGGCGGGCGCTCGATGAACTCAATTTCTATATTAGCATTTTATGATCGTCTAGAGAATACGCATCGGGCTTAATGCGCTCGATGATATCACTTATTATAACGTTAAGTTTTATCTTCATACGTGTAGCGCGCCTTTGTTCTTATGAGGTTTTCCCACGCGATCTATGATCTCGCATTTCATCCGAGCCGAAGTTTACTAGTTAGTTCACGGCGCTCCGTTCCGGCGAACGACTTTTGAATAATGCTTTTTTCTTATTCAGTAAGTCTCCCTATAACTCAAACAACAAAGCCGACCGCGGAGATCCCCACAAAAGAATATGAGAAATATCTGCGCCCCTACAATCCGCATCGCATCGCTACTTCAGATATATATTGGAAAATATTTCTTGCTCCCGACTATCTGAATAGGTGGTTCGGATCTCTTATTTCGTTCTATCAGAGGGTAAGCAAACAGTGTGAAAACAAATACGTTGATCTTAGCAAAGTATCTATCAGACAGAGATACGGCGCTCTCCCGGAGGGTCTAATCTAACCCGGCGTGTGTGCCGGGGCCGGAGTCACGAGTCCATTCATAATTTAAGTCTGAGATGCGCTGATTAAATTTCTCCCTCGCGGAGACCTCTTTGTCGTCCGCAGCCCGCCCTCAGCCGACCATTTATTTTAAAGAGGCTTTAAAGAGAGACGCTAGCGTGTTTATGAAAACAACTTTAACAATGTTAGCTAACTACGTAAAATTCGCGAATACGGCTTGTTTAAAACCAGTTTTCCTGATGCCAAACTTTTATTTACGGACGCTGGTTTGTAATGTTTTCATGGAAACAATGAACTCTCTCGACACCTAGTTGTAAATTGAATGGCAGCCCGTCTAAACTTTGATTATTTAAAAGTAATTCCGCACAATAATTTATTTGTTCCCGAGAAGCGCTGTAACCGCCCATAAACCGCTCCGTAATTATCCGTTTGTTTAAAGAATACACAAATAAACTTTACGAGTTGCAGGCTCAGACGTTACTTTTTTATTATCTCACATGTTTGCCAGAGCTCCGCGTAAGGGGGAAAATTTGATATCGCCTGCAGCCGCGCTGCGCTGTTCGAGTTCGACGCGAGCCGCTAAACGCACCGCGGCGGACACATGCGATACGTGTCCCTCCAATTAGGTCCTCACATTACACATGCCTACATGTGAACCTCTCAACTTCACACTAACCTCGTAATGTTTTCACCGAGTTAGCGCGGTGCGCAGCCTTCGCCACGCGTTGATCTGACAGCAACCATTATTCATTATAATTCGGGCTTGTCATAAATTTCCCTGAATATTTTAATAGATTTACCGCAATCAGGGCACCATAATACTCGTAGCAGTAACATTTTGTTATCCCTTCATGCATAAATGTTTGCGTAATAATATTTTGGAAGCCGCGCCGGCCCGCGCCCCTGCCGCATTGCTGTTCCGTTGCATCTCTCATTTTATTTTCTCGTCGTATTTTTGGAGATCATTTCGATAACACTTAAGTGAGTCACATACTGCTTTTAAAATTCTATAGATATCCTTTTTACATCGGAAGGTGCCAAGTAAGTTGGGTTACAAACAAAATAAATTATAATAGGCAGGTACAATTTGTTTTCTCTCGCATCTTGCTTTTAATAATTTCAAATCTGATTCGAATAAATTATCTATTCTGCTGTGATGCATCATTTGCTTACGCATTCCACGTTATTAAGTATTTTTTACATTCGTCTTTAGGTATCTCGATTGACATTTTATTAGGTGTACCTACCTCCTTACAGTATATTAATCATTATTATTGCTAAACTACTAAATTACTTAATCAAATAAATACTTACGATGTAAGTACCTATGTATTTGTTTACTGCGTTGACCATTTCATGAAATTAAATTAGTTATAGGCATAATTAAAATCGAAAAAAAATTGTGTTCAAAACAAAGAAACAATTTTGTAAAACTTGTTCGATTTTAAATAAGATAAGAAGACGTCAATCCTCAAAGGTAACGGACGGCGTGGCCGTACATCGCGTGTAATTTATCTACGACCATTATTACCGCGTTTTTGCTCATTATTCATGCACACAACGGCACTTGAAACACATCTGGAGTCAATTGAGTTTAATTGGCCGGCAAGCATCTAGAACGGTCTAGGTAATCGCCACGCGGCAAACCGTTTCGTCATAGCGAGCACAAGTATGATTATTTGATTTTACACATTAGTCGTGTGGTTAGTGGAGCGTGAAATGTTTTAAGTTGGCGTGGGGAAGATGGTGCCGCGTTGCGTTGAGGCACCGGCGAGCACCACGCGGCCGCGCGCGGCGCAACGAACAGCGCTCACGCTCAGTATTCGTATAGCGAGCGAGTGACGCGCATGTTCGCCCTCGCTGCGCGCTGCCTCGCCGAGTTGCCCGAATGCCGTACTCGAATAGACTATAAAATTTGTGTGTTCATTGTGCAGTGTATGATCGTTCCCTTTGTCTGGCAGGTACTTGCTGCAGCGGATCCTACCGGGATGCCAGAGTGTCCAGTGTGTACAGTGGTGTATTGAGGTCGTGTCTGGACGCACAGTGTTTGTGTACTATAGTGCTATAAAGTGTTGAATGGATTGTGTCTATTTTGGATTGACATAGCGAGTCCTCGAGAGATCAAGTTGAGAACGGTAAGGATTGTTATCATGTAAAGTAGATGCCTATTTGTCTTGCGATAAGATAGCGCTAGATGTTATTATGTGTAATTAACCTTGTTTGCTTTTGATTTACATTTATTTGTTTGCATGATTTGTTATGTGTTTTGCTGTTATCGAAGATTTATGTAAGCAAGGTACCTTGTAATGCTGTTTACGCATTTATGTTTATTTAAGGAGAAATTAATGAGCGACGCTTGAACCAATTAACAGGATGTGTAGTAATTTAATTAAGCTTGATTAGTGGCAGCCAGCACCCAGTTCGCCTTTATACTTTTAGTTTAACAAGCACATATTTCGAAGGTTACCTAATCATAGTTAATGACGTATCTTCATTTAAAAAAAAGTACGCACTTTTGGTACCTGCTTACCTACAACGGATACGGAAAAAACAACGTGCTTACAGGTAGGTAGGTAAGTCGAAGGCGAATTTGAAACGTGGCCGATTTGCAATATACCTATCTATGTAATGTCTTCTCTTCATTCATAGCTCGAGAGGCCTACCTACCCACTTACCTACCTCATTATTCATTTGTAGGTTAGGTAGGTAGTCAGATAAAATCACGAAGGGCTGGTGCGAATGAATCTAACAAATACCTGCCTAGGTACGATGTCGTTTATCGTATTTATTAAAAAAAAAATCTGAACTCTGGCGCGGTCACAGTCCAAGGTATCGCGATATCAAATCATTCAACCTAGCTCTTGTAAATTTCATCTGTACCTACCTACTTATAACTATTCTTCTGTCTGTCTGGTGTTCGTAGAGAACTAATTGTAGGTAGGTATGTATAGGTTGGATGTTAAATGGACTAGGGAGGTAGTTAGTTAATTACACAATAAAAACTGACAACCCTGCCTATAACGCCCATAGGTAGATCTGGTAGATAGGTATATAACTCAATGACATGTACGCAAAGCTGTTTAACGAGTGCAAATAAGTAATAACTACAATGAAAGCGTAATCATCGCTTTATTCTTCAAACAAAGCTAACATTGGACGACTAATTACACAACCGTTCATATATTTGTACGACATACAATACATTTTGCATAACATGTATACCTAGGTATATACCTACCTACGTAGACGACTGTTTCATGATGTCATTTAAATTATCAGATAATTTCTTGTCGAAAAAATACCACATTTAAATTCGACTGGGACCAGGTAGACAGAAGTCCGTAAGAGGTCGGACCGAGGCCCGAAAAAGGGTTATCTTCGAAGTAGATAAGCCTAAAAGGTATTATCTAAATCTTTGGAAACACTAGAATGAGTAACGAATCGTTTGAATCACCACCTCATTACGTAGGGCTTCATAAAGTGCCATTGATAAAGATTAAATAAAACCAGGTTCTTTTGTTCCATGTTGTACTTATTAAATTCATTGCTAGGTACTTGCAACTTATTTGAAGCCGGTATGCTTTAGTTGGGCCCTGCGCAGATGACAGACTATCCGCGGCGGACTTTTTAGTCTGTGAAAATAGAACCTATAGAATTATTATGCAGTAACGCACACGACGCGCAAAAAGTCTGGCGCACAATGCAATCCACGCAGACTTTTTGTGCGCCGCAGACTCGATCGCAGAAAAAGTCTGTCGTCTGTGCTCCCCTTACGACCACAGTGCTCGGCATTCAACTTGGCCAAAATTACAAGTGCGCAACGCTGTGCGGGAAGCAAACGTCACACAACGAACCGATCGCGCGGTAAACGCGAACAGCATCATTAGGATTAGAAATTTTGGATGCTCGCCGTGGTTCTGGAATCCATGGAGTCGCCATTATCTTAAATATTTTTTGACGACGTCAAATCAAAGTGTAAAAATAAGTGTCATGTCATGATTTATGCGGATATATCATTAACTAATTAATTTTATCACAACTCTATACAAGTTACAGTACCTCATCGAAGTTTCAATAGTGCCAAATAAAACATACCTATTAGCTGCGAGAAGATATTTTAGTTTTAATTAATTAAAGTAAATTATTATGTTTAAGCTAATACATATTT
>BHDV01012099.1:98985-141176 GCA_005406045.1 Adoxophyes honmai
GCTACCCGCCCCCCACACGCCCGTCACACCCAAACCAGAACCTGACGACTCACGGCAAGAAGCGCCGAGTTCACAACCACCGGCCAAGAAACTAAAAACAGAACCTAAGGTAACCTAGTTTTATTTTCTTATCTATCCTAAAGATCTAAAAGTGCTAAAAGACTAAAAGATCCCTGTTGAGTATCGCTGCTCTCCTGTTCTCTTCTTAGCATTCCCGCAACTCGATCAGCGAGGTTCATGTTACATGTGTATTTTGACTAGGACGCGTCAACATCCTGTCGTCGTATGTCGTGTTATTTATCACGGAACAGTCACGTTTCAATTGAGGAAGTAGAGCCAATACTGATAACTGTTATTTTGAACGTATTTTGGCTTAGGCCGGCGGGAATGTTTGTCATGCTCGTGTTATTCAGGAAACGTAAACTGCGAAATCGATTGTAATTCAAAAGCTATCGTTAATGGGTTCGGGCTCGGCCGTAATGCCTCACTAATTGCCCGATTGCCCTCCTCAGGGTTGTATCCGATTGTTTCGGGGTAGTCTATTTAATTGTCGGGGTTTAGGACTGTTTGCGCGCGTGATTGAGTGCAAACGTTGGCGGGAGTAATCCGCGCCTGTCGCCTGCCGCATAGGTTCATTAAGTCCCCGCCCGCCGCCCGCCGGCACAATACCCGCTGCACTCCACGAATTAATGCGATTGTGGCTCTGTGGCAAATAAGGCTGTATCTTCGGGCGCTGCAGATGTTTGCCGTCAGCCACAATAGGAAATTGCATCAATGCCTGCGGTACGGCGTCGTTCAAAGTTACTGCCTATTATTGGACGCTCGCTAACTATCGGCTCGCTCGTGCTTGCGCAAGCATTGAGTTGGGCCGCACCGCCGGCTCGTCTCGCGCCCGTCGCGCACCTGCATTGTAATGCCGCTCGCGCAGCCGAGACGCTCGAGCAAATGCACGGATATTTATTGCACGTACGCGATGCAGATCATTAATCAAGTTGACGTGGAGGCGAAGTATTGCCAAAGGTTTATGCAAAGTTATTGCGCCCAGTCTTATGATCTCATCACGTTTTTAACCACATCAAATTATGTTCGTGTGTACCGTCGCCCGTTATCGCCGAGTGCAACAGCTGCTTGGGTAATATAAGACGTCGCGCCACAATATTTTACGACAGCATTAAATTACAGCGCTGTATAAAAGCGAATCATATATTTGCTAAAACCGCACAATATAAGAAAAGGGCGCCTCCCTTTGCTTTTCTAGTCATTAAGTATTCGCGAGGCGAGGGGCGGCGAACACATCGCAGTCTCCCAAATTCCTTTCATTAATCACTGTCAAGGGCTCTAAAAATTTCTAAAGTTCTTGTAAAATCAATTTAACGTTCGCTACCCTAACTGGAGAAGTTTGTGCGAAGCGTGATAATTAAGACGAGATATCAATTTGAGACCCCGAGCCCTCGCTGGTGACGTGACTGTGCATTTTAAATCTCAACCCTTCCGCAGCTTTGATTGATTCTTTTCAATGTTCTCTCCGATCATAACGAATATAATTTTCGCCTTCGTAATCGACAGCCTGCCTGGCGGGCGCTCTCCGCTCCCTTCGCTGTTATTACCCACTGACCTCCCTCACACGAAATCTATAAACTCGTGACTATTGTCAGTTGCACTAATACTTAATCTATCGCATAATACACTATTATAACGAGCAAGTTCGAGCAAGGGGCGGCTCCCTCGTCAATAAAACCAGTTTAAATTCCCCACGTCGCTAATACGGCTATTGAAACGCACGGAACAACAAAAAAACATTTTGATTTTGTTCACGAAGGTGCTTCGGTGCAGAGAAGTGCTTGAATTAGAAATGAAACTCCGTTGGCAAATCAACTACGTAATAGCGAAGCCTCCCTCCAATAATCTCTGTTTGATCGCGCTAATTAACATGAATGAATACATAATTCTTAATTAAACAATTTAGAATATCAATTTGGTATTAATGCTACGTAATTACACGTCTGTATCATGATGTATTAATAAGATCAGTATCGGGCGAAGCGCGGTGTCCGGTGTCGCCGCGAACGAGGTTAATAGCTCCGCGCGCGGTTACACTGATCGCTCCGAATAAATTTACATCTTGATTGGCGCTGATCGCTGATTAGTGGTCTGCTCGCAGGGCACTGCGGGCGCCTGCACCAGCACAACAGTCCCCCCTACACTAGATATAAAAGCATCACCAGGAAAACGGTTAGCGCCAGCAATCCAACAATCAAATAGTTGTTCAGCGGAACCTAGCCCAATCAAGCGTGCAATTATCCAAACGGTGATTCCATCTGCATTATTTAATTTGTCATTATGCACGCCCGGAGCGATACCCCGCTGATTGGTTCACTGGGGAAACGTATCCGAAATTTGAAATGTTATTGCATAAACCGAAGGTATCATGAATGATAAATTCTGATGAATTTTTCGCTTCAACGACTTTATTTATTCGCCGGAACGGACGTATCGCGTTACCTGCCTCTGGCGTATCATCATTCATTTCACAAAAACGTAGCCAAAATGCCGCGATTCGACTATCGGACGTGGATGTCGTGAAATGTTTTTAATAACGTGTACTCGGAATAATTGATTGACGCGATAAAATAAATCGCCTCTCGGGCTTGTAATGGTCTCGCAGGCCGCGGAACGAATCACAACAATTATTGCAATGACTGCGGCGCGATAATTATTTTAGCTCGCAACCCGGCGCGTCGACAGCGCGCGGTGGGAACAAAAAGTCTCACAAGAAAACACCGCCGACGAAATAATAAAGAAGATTACGCTGAACGTCTATCAGCACTCGTGTTTAGCCTTTCTTTTTCGTGTGTTTCGGCACTCCTTTTAATCTCGTCTTATTCGTACTTAAAGTCAATTCTGTTGGAGCCGTCATCATTATCGTTATTGGCGTCGCATCCATTATTCAATTCGAACGCTTTATTGAAATCAAATGATTACAGAGTTAAGTAATCAGAATGACAGTAATATGTTTGATGAAGAGTGAGCGAGTGGAGCAGGGTGGCAGAAGGCGGAGGCGGTGCGGGCAGCCGGGCGAGCGCCGAGCCGCGCCGGGCCGGCTGCCGGCTGCCGGCGACTACTGTGTAATTATTATTGGCGTAATTAGGATGTGAGGCCGCGCGCCCGCGGCGCCGACAGCAGCCGTGCTCTAACAAATGCCATTATTATTTCCGCTTCGTATTATACTTCGCTGCGGTTTGTTACGTTCTCGTTCATTATGTCACGAATCGAAATAGTAATAAATATTCACTCCGTGTCAAATTGATTTAACATTCGTCAGATATCATCGGTTTCCTGTGAGTTAATTCGAATTATCCGTCCGTCTAGTTTGTTTACTGTTATTTGTTTAACGGTTTCGTAATTCTATCCGCTATCAGATTTGAGATGTGAGACCACCGACAGCTGTTATTTAAGGTGATCTCAATTTCAAACACTGATTATTTATCGATCCATCTTTTTGTGTAGCAACATTTGTATTCCCTCTTTAAAATCCTCCCGTGTCTGAGTTGTCATAAACCCATTTAAGTTGGTCGGTCGGGCGGGCGGCGCGCCGGTCGCGCGACTAGTCGGCTGTTCAGTCGGCTGTTTGGTCGGCGCGGCATAATCCGCAGCTGGCGTGTACCTGGCCGGCTCTTTGTTCGAGTGGAAAGTTTTGCTTGGAGCGAAACGTGGGGAGCAGATTTGTCTCAGTAATTCGGAATTTATAAAGGGGGAACGACTGTTATTATGAGCAGCCGAGGGCCCAAATTGCGTCTGCGATGTGAAGATCTGCTATAAACCTTTTCGGCGATAAACCCTCGACCCTTGCGTAACTGGAACTACTTATTTCCATTGCGGTTCTATTGCGGTCATCCCGCGACAATAAAACGGCTCAGAGCCTCGATCGCAATCGCCGGAATAGGAGAACTTTTTGTGGAATCTAAACAAGATCAAAGTCGCGCGAAATGCACATGTAGCGGCCTCTGCCCATGTAGCGGCGAAAAAACGACGACCGACACTCGCGCTCAAATGGAGTCGCTGGACCAGTTCGTCGACTAATAAAACCTCAAATACAATATAGGGGAGCCGAGGATCAAAAGCCGATTTTTTGTAACATTTTTTTTTATAAGCCGCTATTTTGCCCTCTTTTGTGCCCGTGTTGTTTACTAATGGGTTCTGTTGGGTTCGACTTAAGATAATAACTCCGGTTTTTTCTCGCCCATGTGTCGTGGAGCGAGTTTTTGCCGCCGGAAATGCGAGAGCGCTGTTGGGTCGGATTAAAATATATTTGTTGATCTTTCGGCTTAATCTGTAAACGGGCGACTGCCGCGCCATGTTTTCGTTCCCGCACAAAGCCGAGTGCGGCGCGAGCTCGTCTGCTTTCCTTTTGACGCGAGGATTCTGTAAATTGATTCGAGTATCGGCCGGTTCATCTCGATATCTCATTCGGGCGCGCCGGCGAGCCATAATCGTTATCGCCGCTTAATCAATCACCGCACTCGTTTAATTCCCCAATATCCTGTGTTCCAACTAACAATTACACGCGAGGGTCCCGTATCGCAGCGCGGCCAGCGGTGCCAATAACATAAATTGTCGCGGCGGTCGGAAGTGTCCCCCTCCCTCGCGCCGAGATTGCTGTCGACTCGACAATCGATATTCAATCTCTTTGACGTTTTATACGCTCCCTACTTTCTTACTTTGTGTCGGCATTTAGGGTAGATGATTGGGATCGCAGCAGTCTCGGATGCCTTGTTCGACGCCTGCCGAGCCGTTTATCCGCTCGAATGTTTTATTTTTACCTCCACAAGTTTTACAGAAATAGTAAACAGATCTTCGGAGTTCGACAGCCTTTTTGTTAGCGAAGTTTATAGCGATAACTGACGTTACGTTAGTTCGCGATACTTATGGGTGATGAGACATGTCGTGCATCAAAGACGCTAATGGTCTAACGGGTTTGTAAATCATGTTCAACTGTCAGGTAATACAACACGTAACATACGCGCTCCGTTATAATGAAAGATTTGTTTGCGAACGAGAAGACATCTGTTTCGCTTAGATTTTATTCAGTGGATCAGACAGCTATTCATCATCGCAAATGTTTGTTAAACACGCTCGAGCTTTAAATATACGCTAACGATTTGACTGAGCTCATAATTACGACATAGTCGAACTAATTAGTGGATTCCGGCGGAGCGGCGAGCGCGGGAGGCGCCGGCAGACATCGGTCTGGGGTAATTACAATCCGACCCGCGTCGCTTATCCCGCCAACTTATAATTGAAAGCTCGGTGGCCCAGAAGCCGAAGCGTGTATCGCGTTATTGGGTGCGCATATGTAATTTGTTTGTTAAAGATGGCACGCAGTTATACCCGCTCTGAATAATTAAAATTCATCCCTCAATGGGACGCGGGGTGGCTCGGGCGGATCGATTCGCGGCGGTGTGGGTCTGGCGTGCATGTGTGCGGAGGGGCCAGGCGACCACTTTCGGGCGCTGCGCCCCTGGTAGCGGATTCTCGGCTCGCACCGCAAAGCCGGCTATCACTCGACTCGGCAGACACGCCGCGGGGTTACCACGTGCTTTACGACCGGCTGGGGATAGCCGCTTCATCGCTCTCAAACTTCGTAATGGAGAAAAGCTATTAGCGTTCAATTCGCCTTTATTACGAATATTTTCTGTTGCTAAAAGAGCCTATTTTAAATTTAAACTCGGTTCGAAAGGACGCCACGGTCCGTCAAATAAATTCACGATTCTTTGTGATGCTAATGCCATTGTGCTCCTAATTTTAACAACACTTTTTTTGAGGTTGTAAATTATTCATAGTCGCATTGTGCGGTGCTTTCTCCACTCGACCCTAAGTAGTCGCGCTATTAGCAGCGGCGAACGATTGATTTACTTCATATTGTGTACGACGCCGTCGTATTTGGTTTACTTCATGTGTTTACGACACCGTAGTATTCCGTGACTACCGCGTGAGTAAGCAATTAAATAAAAACGTTCCATTTGTTAGTTTACGTTTCTATTCGTGCGTGATTACCAATAATATAGTAATTGATTTTATTACATGTAGGTTTGTAGTTTAATCATACACGCGCTGGAACACGTTTATGTTGAAAGAATTTTTAATCTATAAAATCGTGCATGAATGTCTTATTTTTAATACACTACCTACAAGATATTTTTGAGTTATACTAACACAGGGTTCCCGAGGAAAATATATCAAACAAGATAATATAGTTTTATCTTATCAGTTTACAGCAAATATTGAATGTCCCCAAATTTAACAATGTAAATAAAAAAAACCGAAGGTGTCAAACAGGCAAATGAATCGCCGACTTTGTTTACTTTGCGATACAATATTTTAAACGCACGCGATTTTATTAGAAATCTAATAATGTTGGATAACAGGGAACCAGGAAAATGCATTTTCCTTATTCTTAATTGAATTTTCCTAGTACGAAAGTACGGACTTGAGTTGTATTCAAAATCATTGTTAAAATGGATGACAAAAGGACATTAGGACAAAGGTCCCTCCACTATCTATGCACATATGCATTATCTGCCGTGTGTAAGAATAGAATGACACTTCTCCATTTCTTCTGTGGATGTCGAGCGAGTCGACTAAGGGATAGGTTTAGGTAACTCTGAACGTAAAAAATATGCAAGAAATGGCTACGAAACGTGAACTAGTCATGGATTTGTCTATGTAGTGTTTCATGTGCTCTGCCTATTTGGAAAACTGTCGAGCTGTATGTGTGTTTAAATCGCAGCCCGACATGAATTGCGTACTTTTTGTAAGTTAGATATGATATGACCGATTTTAATGGCATGTCGAATTTATGAACTGGTAAAGGCATTGATAGTTTTACCTGCGTCCTTTTTATTAAAAAAAATGGAAATCTTTCACGTCTCTAGCTATATTCATAAGCCAGGACAAACAATCAAGCCGCGCAGGACTTAATTCAGCTCGGCTTCCATAATATTTTGACGCGACGCGAACGCCTACGCAACCGCGAGCGTCTATTTCTGTTCACGAGCCACGCTATTCTACGTACAAAATCTGGCTCCACACTTTTCCCTTGAATATTTTCGTATCTTTGAAGCAACGCCAAAAACACGACGAATTTTGTTGACAAGCGAACTACGCGCGCAAAAATGCTGGCCGCTTTCGATTTTTTAATTTTCGAACGATCATTCGCGAATACAAACTTTTTTTAATCGCGGTTTATCTGGTAAAGGTCTGAAATAAAAACAGCCAGCATGCTGCGTGTCGTGCAAATTGACTTAATTGCTTATTTATGTACATCCACGTCCGCAAGGAGAGCTTAACAATTAATGAACATGCATGCAAATAGGGGAGGCTTGCTCTTATCGCGCCTCCCCCTTATTTTGCTCGTTGAATAAAAACGGGTTTAGAAGTCGGACTACGCTGAGGGTTCGTATCATAGTTATCATAAACTTTGTTTTCTGTGTTTCAGTACCTACGGAAGTTTGTATTCTATAGTCGTTAAGACATTTTTGCATACTATCATACACACAAATGGGGTACGTAGAGCACACAAATCGTGACATAGACAAACCATGACGAGTCCACGTTCCGTGGCCATTTTTAGCATAGGTTTAATAAATACATAAAAGAGCTATAATAGTAAGAAAACAAAAGTTTAAAGCAGTTTGATATTTTCTTCGGTTTAACCAAATCGTGTCATTAACATGGCTAATATAAAGCCTTACGAAAGAATTTGTAAAAATATTTTTGAGACATGAAAAAAACCACGACTCTTTAAAATACAGAACCTTAAAAATGGCACCTTTTGCAACACCGGTCGCCTCCGGAGCCGTCACCGAGATATGCGAGCCACTTGCATCTGCAAGCATCAATTAGCAGCCCATAAAATTGATCGAACATCTGGCATTGCCGTTTCATGAATTATGTACGAACAAAAAGTTGGAATTTGTTAAATGTACATCCCTTCATCCATTCGAGTCTGACAGAAAATCTATTATTCATCCGAAACGAAGCTGTAATACCGCTGTTTCAAATTCTTTATTGACAATAGATTCCGTCAATATCCGTAAATAAATATTCTCCGTAAAGAACTTATTCCGATATCGGCTGGTGTGAAATATTGGCGGCCGCGGCTGTAGAATGTGTAAAGAACAATATCCCATGGCAAATGGAGCGGAATCATGACGGGTATAAATTTTGTCGGCTGTTGGCAGCGCGCAGACAACGGATTGAAAACTTCTGTACCGCGCTAATTGCTAACAGAAGCGGCCGAACGCGAGCACGTCTTTAATGAGACGGCTTCTTTAATGAAAATACCGAATGCATACCCCATTCAGTTCTCATGACATACTCGGCGAGCATAAACCTTTGGAAGTATGGCCGTAACGACGTACGCGCTGTAGCAATTAGACAGACGGCTTGATAGATAATTGAAATCGCGTGAATAATCGCCGAGTGCCGCAACTGCTCTCGGGCACGTCACATCGCGTGCCCGGCCAATGATTTACGCAAAAAATAAAATAAGACGCCGAAACCCCGCGCTTCTCGGAACGGCGTCGGACGCGGCGGTCAATTTTACAGAACCGAATTTGTTTATTGAGTTAAGCAAAAAATACACCGTGTTTCGCGCACTGCGATCCCTCTCCGGGCAGATACACGGGCGGTGCAGCGCGCGCCGTGACGCCGATTTGTTTCAGCCATATTTTAACACACAGAGACAATGCTTTTGATAGAGCCCTAAGGGATTGCGATTATTTTGGCTAGGTACAAAATAATCGCGTCTTTAGAAGCCGGGTTCCGTGCAATTGTAGCGGCATCGGCCGTATTCCGATTTCCGAGTGAGAAGCGCGTCTAATTGTCCTCGAGTTTGACTGACTGCTAAACAAAGTTACTCTTCTCTTCCGACTTTCCATATTTTGTTTGTCGACACTTGTTTCCAGTTTGTACACACACCCAGTTATTACGCGACCCTTCGACCATTTTCGGTTTAAGGACCGGTTTGCGCTGTTCTTTTATAAATTAAACACTTAATTACGACTCGTTGGTCATTTGCGCCCGCGGCGTCATGATAAAAACTAATAGCAGGTAGTTGTATCAATAATTACACATAATTTACTTTAAATTACTGCCCCAGTTACACTTTCCAACGGCCCTAAGTGAAGCCGATCGGAAGATATTGTTGTTTCGGGGGATATCTAAATTAACTTTTTGTCGAGTTACGCAATTAGCGATTGCACCATTAACGTTTCAGTCTAATACACAAACATTGATTGATGACGGACGGAGCGCGACCGTGGCATCGCCTCACGGATCGGGCGATACCCGGGCTCTGTCGGACGGGAGATTAAAATATCACGAGAGGCGGAGAACATTAGAAGGTCGTCGAGAAAAGTCAACAGCTATCGAGTAAAGTGGGACGTTGTTGTTACTCGTGCCTACATGGCCGGCGTATTTATCTAGCGAAGCGGCTGTTTGCCGTGCGGCCGGCCCGGCGGTCGGCGGCCGTCGCGAGGCATTTAAACAATGTAGGCGTCGGCCGACGGCCATTATATCGTAAATCACCGCTGACGCGCCGCAGTAATTGGCTCGCCGACCGCTGCCCGCTGCCCGATTGCCTCTATTGATGGACCCCAGCCCCTCTGGCAGCGATAGTTCCTGCTTTTCAGCCGACGAGGCTAGCTCCGCCAACGTATTTCCGATGTGACGGCATCGCGCTCCGCTGTTCCGCGTCTTTGATCAATAGATTGCTTAATTCACTCTTTAGTCTGATTACTGAACAGTTAGATTTATTATAGCCGGTATTTTAAATGGATTGAAAATAAATCTCTCAGCGTGATTCCTCGCCGTAGTGGAGCGGTAGCCGGTCTAGTATTACAGCGGGGTCACGTTCCAGTCGTAAATGCGCTCGGGCTAATGTAACGTGGATGTAGCACAAGCGTAAAACACGCGCAGCTAACAACCAGGTACAGTTACTCGTATCTTCCGCGGTTAAACAACCACTCTAACTCATACTTGAATCCTTTATTTCTATGCTAGTTTCCCTCACCTCCTATTATACCCTTCATTGTAAAAAATCAAGGAGTTGTTTAAGTAGTTCGTATATTTTGTTTCGTAAATGCTGACGATGGTGATCACAGCTGATGTTCTAACAACAGTTACAACTATTCCCCTGTCTCAGACCGCGGGCAGTGAGCCTCTATTTCCCCGGGCTGACAATAAGCGCTCGCTCCAGACGGCGGATCGCGCCAAACGATCTCCTCTGTTTTTCCACTCCGCGTTTAATGATTATCTTCGAGCCGACTCGCTCCATTGAATCCATTACGCTTAAATTAGCTTCAATCGGATCTTCAAATTACTGCATTAAAGTGTTTTAAGATTCGTTCAAGTTACTTCTGGGTTTTAGTAGCATAAATGGAAAAGTCAAGTTGCAAAATAGCTTTAAACTAGCGCACTCGAGCTATCTGTGGCAACTTGTAACGTGAGAGTTTTGAAACAGAATTTTAGCAAGCCTTTCTGCGGCTTGCACAAAGGCGGTCATATAAATTGCCGTTTCAGAAAACAAACGACTTATGAAATGAATTTAGTGTTTCTGTTTTGCTAATAAACAGTGCAGCTTCCACTAACAGTGTATTTTTATCTTCCGCAGGTAAGAACTCGGCTCGCAGGTGAGGTCTTGCTCTGTTGCCGCGCGGCGACACGTGTGAGCTTTATTATTTGTTTTATTGTGCAAAGGGCATTACGGCCGCATTCTATCACACGCGTTCGCGCTGCGCTGCTTTAATGGCGCTAAAGTGGTATATTAGAAGTCTGAATACCAGTAAAGTCGCATTATTTGAAGCATCAAGTTTTGTAAACGAGTTACTGGCAGCGCGAGCAGCGCCGCTCCTGCATGTATGGGACTTTCGGAGAATTTCAGCGCATTTAAAAGTTCTCGCGCGTGCAGACTACGCTCGTTAGTGATGCTTACCTGGTACACAAACTAAAGTTCAGCGTCTATTAAAGTGTTTACAACTGTTTGTCTATGTCTACTCTGCTCCCACACTCTAACGAGCATGTTCGATTAATAATTAGTTTCATAAACAAGCAGTTTCGAGACTATAGTTTTAACAGTCATGCCATATCATTCTCGAATTCTATTGGTTGAGCAAACAGCGATGTTTGGATTGAGTTACCACTCGTCGCACCAGTGCTAAGTGCTTTAACTTAGCATTGCCAAAGCAACGTACCCGTAACAATTCAGCTCAGTATTTGCTCGAATGTTTGCTCGCTATCTACGCATGAGTAACGGTTTTAACATAACTAAAGAATTGTGGAGCGTAAAAACGAGTCTTTTGTTGGAGTCGGAGTCGATGCGTGTGAACTAAAGGTTGTTCCGTCCCATTTGGAATGAAAGAGATTATGTTTGGTGGGTTCTGATGCGACATGTGTCGTTTTGGAGCCGCGGGGCCGCCATTGAGCCGTGAGCCGAGCACCGGCCGCAACATTAAGGTTAACTTGCCGCATTAACACTCATAATGATAACGATAATACTTGCGAAGCGAATTGCTGTTTTGTTGTGCTTTTTAACTGAATGTTGAAGTGGTAAGTAATGTGTGAAAATGGCCTGAGATTAAAACAGATTTATTTCGCTTTAACACTCAGTAACAAAACAACACTTACAATGGTTTTGAACGTGCTTGGTTATCCTTTTGTTATTTTTGTGCTATTTTTTGCGCTCATCGAATGATGTATTTGCGTTGAGTTTGTGTTTTGTGAATTCCCAATCAGCGAGTAGTGCGGTTGAATAATTGCGATTACCAGTAATAATACATTTGATATTGTAAGTATGTCCTGGAAAAATGGGATTAAAGCTTTAATGACGTCTAAAGTAATTGTCAGCTAATGTTTGACTATTACAATAAACTCAAAGCTTTACGAAAATCAATTTCAATCTTGTGTAAGTAGCCGTGGCCTTGCATTCGGATTCAATTTGTCAAAAAAAGTACATGTAAGATTAAAAAACGAATTAGAAGGAAACGAATAAGCCACTGTCAAAAGACGCGTTTCTTTTGTTTGTTGTTTTAACGGGGCTGAATAAAGTCTCATAACGAATAAAGCGACAAACACTACGTTCGTTTCGGTGTTGTATCGTGTAATAGTCCGCGGCACTGCCTATTTCCCACGTCCTAGACAGCCCAGCCCGGCCCGACCCGTCGGCTCACCTTCGAACTTGTTCATTGAACACAATTAATCGCCGGTCCCGTTGCGAACGCCTCTTGCGCAACTTGAAGTTTTTGATTTTAAAATAGCATGTTACAAGCCATTTATGTGACTACCGTACAAATATCACGGCTGTATCTATTTCCAAGTAGGTTAGACAAAGCACACAAAATGTTACATAGTCAAAACAATGGCTAGTTAACGTCTTGTAGCCTCTTAGCATGATTCCAGGTTCAATTGTTGATGAAAGAGGTGTAATAATGACAGGTCTAGTCTCGCCTAAAGCATACCTTAACTGATTTCATTAGTCGCCTCTTACGACATCTACGGAAGAAATGGAGGGGTATTAAAAGCTGCGTAATGAAAGGCATAAGAGGGGTGAATTTCTACATTGTAAAATCTTCAAAGTTTACATTGATACGACGTACAAAGAACTAAAATGGCGGTAACTACGTAATTTACAAAATTAGCATCAACTTTTCGACCGCTCGTTGTAATATCATCTTCAGTTAGTATTTCTGTACCACAGTTGTTCCCAAAGGTCCCATTTGTACGAAGTTCAATAGAAAACTAGTTTATTGACACGTTTCTTCCCAAGTATCGTAAACATCCGACCAGTAGTTGCTGAAACATACGCAAGAACTATGAAATTAGATTTGCAATTGTTTTCTATTCTGCTACTGCTTATCACTATGTAAAACAAAGTCCTGGCTGTCCCTATGTACCTAAGTATGCTTAGATCTTTAAAGTATGCAACGGATTTTGATGCAGACTTTTTATCACGTATTTGGTTGTGAATAAAATATGTTGATTTAAACTGGTAGTCTTTCATTAAGTGAGTGAACTAGAATAAAAATATATAGCAAAGATAGACTGGACTACGAGAATTTTAATAGAAATAGCGATGCGTTGAGAGAAAAATAACGAGACTGGCGCAGGAATTTAATCAGTGCTTTATTTTTTTGCACTGACTAAATTATTTGACCTTTTCGCTGAAAATCTATAAACGTTACTTGCTACAAAGGCAGGGGGGTGTCACTCCGCCGTTCCGCCGCCGAGCTACAAGTACATATCGGCGGACTCATCGATGAGGCCTAATCAGTGGTTGCCGCGCACTGACCCGCGGCGCACGCGCGCCTCTTTTTTTACGCAGCGCTATTCAGTTTACATCGCAAACGCGTGTCATATTTTAATTAGCAAAATGAATCCAAAATATTCTGTATTGCAGTCGATTGTCGGGAAAATGAAAAATATAAATTATTATGTTCGACCCCGCGTCATAGAATAAATAAAAGTGTAACCGCTAAGTAGGTATAGCTAAAGATACATTAGGCGACATCGCTCGACATGTCGCGCGACTTATATCCGCGTATATACACGTGTCGCGCGACATGTCGAGCGATGTCCGGCGACGTCGCGCTACATCGCTCGACATGTCGCACGACAAATGTAACGCAACAAATGTCGCCTAATGTATCTTTGGCTTAAATATTACAAACAACATAAATCTGATAGATACCTACATACATACAATCACGCCTGTGTTCCCAAATGGGGTAGGCAGAGCACACGAAAAGTAATATAGACAAAACCATGATTACGTTTATATCGCAGTCACTTCTAGCATAGTTTTAGGTTTGCAAGGATGGAAGAGGTAGAATAGTGACAGGTTGCTAGCCTGTCGCCTAAAACATACCTAAACCTATTTCCTTAGTCGTCTGTTACGACATCCACGGAAGAAATAGAGAGGTTTTATTCTATTCTGACACCACGCGGATAGTTATGTATAATAGGTAGGTATTTAATTAAAGTATTGACTTGACAACCCTATTTTCGGGTCATTTGACAAGGTGTGGAGTAATGTCGACCTTCGCGCGGCGCCAGAGAGCTCAATGTCGGCTGCTAGCGTGCGGTCCGTTTGTTAATAATAATTATGTAGGCACATAAAAAGGCGGCATTTGTGAAAATCAAAGCAGTGAGGCTTCTGTACTTGTACTATTATCTATTCTGTGACAAAGGTCAAAATGGGCAACCTGGAAAATAATTACCTAGCTACAATGTATAGTTTTTTTAACAAATTGGCAAGAATAATGTTATCACGAATAAACAGGCTGACAAAAATTATATGACAATGAGAGACCTCAATTTGTCAAAAATATTATCAACTTCATCATCATTATATCATCTTCCGTCCTGGAAAAAAAACGGATAACCAGCACCTGCTTAAGTAGGGTATCGTGTTCTTAAGAGGAAATATGCCGGTCGAGGGAATTGAAAAATAGGTATTTGCTAAATCTATTGCTGTCGCGCCGTGACCTGCCCAGACGACGTCGAGTGCGATAAGAACAACTACAGCTCGGACCGAAAATACCTATGAAAATTATTCAAAAACAACGTTTCGTAGTCCCCTGATTTCTTCTCCAAAACTTAACCGATTAAATATGTTTTTTTCAATAAATGTTTAAAAAATGTCATAACCGTGTTCCTATGTTCTTATATTTTGATATAATTGTGTTAAAATTGGTTTCTAGAGGTTTGAACACGACGGAAAAAACGTACCAATTTTTCATGTTTTTGAAGGTTAATATCTCCTTTAATAATTCAATAAACAAAAAAAGGAAAACATAGAAACATGCTAATATATCATTAGATTGTTGATGTAAAAAATCATTGTTCTACGGGTAATATCCAGCGAGGAATCAGGGGACTACGTTTCCATACAAAATATGACCGCTCCATTTCCTCTTAAGTATACTCTATGTACAAACTCCTAAAGAAAACACACGAAGCCGGTGAAATTGTATATGGAACGATTCCACAAAGATCATTGTCTGCGATTACGCCATAAGTATCAAATGACACAGCAAGAGCAACAACTTAATCCACACTTAATCTATTTGGGTAACACTTGACATTTGACGCGAGGAAAAAACAAGCGAGCCTCCTATCTGATAGCAGTCGATAAAAGCCGAGTAAACCGTTAATGACTGCGTCTGATTGATTCATTTTAGTGAGATAAAGTCACGTTGTGAGGCGACGGTTTATAGCCGCCTTTATTGTCTCGCCGGCGTTAAGATCCACGGTGCCACATCAGCGAAGTGCCGACATATTCTTGGCTAATGGAGCCTGATTTATAAGGGTGGTTTACAGAAAAAACAGTAGAATATCACTAGCCTCTGAGCTCCATTAAATTATGATCATTGACCGCATCGCTAAACTACTATTGGATATCCACGTAAATACAAAGCGACAAAATGAGTCCTGTTTATGCGGTATATTTTGTTTGCAACCAAAATTATCATTTTCAAATGTATCATCATTAATTGCAAACGTGTTCAGCGAACTTTATTTTTTATTCTGGAACGCAAAACATTCTACGTTCAGAACAATTGTGTGGTCGCCAATTGATTTAGTCTATTGAACAGACGCGTAAATATTGCTCGTATGAAATACTAATATCCTATCGCAGAGGTTCCCAAACTTTTTTACTCGTAGACCCCTTCCAAACTTTTATTGGGTTCGGTGGACCCCCTGCTGCTACATTTGTACCAAATTCCTAAGTATGAGAATTTTTCCCAGTACCAGCGTGGACCCCCTTCGAATCTCCCGTGGACCCCTGGGGGTCCACCTGGACCACTTTGGGAATCACTGTCCTATCGGATAAATTCGTCGTAACAATAGCATATTGGAAATGTTCAATTAGTTGAAACTTGTAATTTTATTCTAGTACCTACTGCGAAAGCAGGATGCGCGTAAGTGTAGTTAAACACCAGGCTGACATAAAAAGCGAAGAGGTAGTTCCGCTTGAAGAGCCGGCCATTTGAATCGCAGCTCGTCCAGGAAATTGCTAGTGGGAGCCGAGTTGCGGCGGCGTACGCTGCCGGGATGCTAAGTATTCCCTGATTACCTGGTCCCACGACGTGGGAACATTAATGACGATCTCACAGCCTGCACCCCCTCCACCCGCGCTGACTGATTGAAACAAAAACCCCCGACATAACACCATGTCAGCACATTTCCCGTTGAATCTTTAAACAGTTGAAGCGATAAAACACGATAATGTATCTCGAACCGATTGCTTTATGTTACAAAACGCAATTAGTTTAATCCGGCAGATAAAATCCATCCATTAGTTTTGGAGTAATCGCTAGAAATAATCTAACAGGCGAGCGTGCCGCCGACCGACTTCTTTCACGTAATTATATCTTCAATAAAATATTTTATTATCTCGGCGCAGCGGTGGTCGCGCCGTGCACTCGTGGTAAAAATAAACCGATTTTATTTCGGTTTGCTGCCGGTACTCGCGCCTTACCTACTCCATCAATTTCGACTGAGCTATAATTATTCAAATGTTCACGAAAAACATTTTGACGTGTTGCCATCACTACTGTTATTCGTAATTTGTTAGATTTGTGTCCCTCAAATAGTTTCTGCATTTAGTTTCTCGTATTAAAATTTAATAATTCGAAGGACTATTTTTCTTGAATTCCGGAACAGTTCGTGTTGGTTGGTGCTCCAGTAAAATACTTTAAGTGCTACGTTCTGGCGGAGTAGACACGACCAAGAGCGTTCATGAATAGAAAATGTTTTATGAACCATCGCGCTCAGCACTAAAACCTACAATGTTTCAGTGAATCGCTTATAATTCAAGTTTTAACATTTTAAAGCGGTCCTTTGCCTTGCTTTGTAGTGACGTGGTTTTTTATGAACCACTCTGCTCTTAATTGCTGCCATAGACAGAGTTGATTTGCGATCACGGAATATTTATTTTATAGGTTTACATGATTAGCTTTACCCTTCAGTTAGCCATGGTAGAGTGAGTACGTGTCGGGAGCGAGCACGCCACATGGCACGGGCAACGGCTCAGAACGGTCTTTCCGTGAACATGCTTGTAATTATTGCACCACTTTTGTCTATGTAACGAGTAATAAGCGCTCTGCTCCCCTGTAGCAATATGTAGCTCCTTCTTCCACCATTCAACATCACCGATTTCATTAACTCTCCGAGTGAAATTGTTTTGTCCCTCGAGTATTTTCATCAGAATTAAGCACTTTGAATCTGTACTGGAGCGAGTTTGAAATTTTATCTCTGTATAAATTGTATTAGTTAAATTTTCTTTGGCGTAACCGTTTCGACGAATTGAAGTTTCTTCGACGTTTCTTTACGAAATTAATAAAGTTTTAATTGAATTCTGTCTAAAAGCAATTTTCGAGGATGTCAAGCTGGAAAATCTGTCCGAATGTATTTTGTTCGTTTAGATCGAGTAGGATGTTCTGGTATTGTAATGAGTGTGTCGGCGCGGGCAGCTGCGAGTCGCGTCGCGTTGTGTGTACGGCTCGGCCGCGATCCATCACGACGCCTATCTCGGGCATCTCGTACAGGATTTCTCGCAATAATCAGCCAGCTTCTTCAGTCACAATACCGTTCTTGGAGTTGTTACTTTTTGCACCAATCGTACCCCATTTGCTACCTGTTCGTGCAGCGTAAGATACAATTACGACAGCAAAAAATACCAATCGTTAAAAATCAATTACCTTTTGTGTGAGGATTAAACATCGCAGTGTTAAAGTCGGGACCGAGTTCGCCCACGGCGATCGCGTTTGAGTAAAGTTGTTATACGAAGGTTAAATATTCAATATAGCTTCCAAAGCAGTTTCTCTCGACTCTGCCTCGGCTGACACGGAGGTCGGTAAATCAGAGTTAACGCATTCTTTGCCCGCTCGATTTATGGCCCGAGGCACGACACCTACCTAGCTTATCTCCTCGAGTCTGTGCACCCCTGGTACGTTAGAATCTCTCCGTGCCTCGCGTTCCGAAACTAATTCTTGGACGGTTTGTTGAACTAATTCGTTATTTATTCTGTGTACATATTAATATGAGTCACTTCCACCGGATTTGTGTTCGGCATTCCAGGTATTCGATTTGTCTTTTTTTATCGCAACAAATTCTTTAGTGCGGGAAATCGCTTTGAATATGACAGTTATAAATAAGATATCTTGTACTAGAAATAGCAGGACGATAGTGCGGGCAATCGATCACGGCGCCGGCTGAATTGCAACATTTATATAGATCTCGTCGGGCTTCCCCACTTTATCCGCGTAGATTTATTCACGTGCGACACCTCTCTCGGCCCTTTGAAGTAACTGGATGGGGGAATAAATTTCTTGCCGCGCTCCTCTGTTGTTTTTAATTAAAACGGCATTAACTTTTAAAACTTTATTATTTATGATAATACGCGCTCTCTTTACACAGACAACGAGATAGGCATCAGTTAACAGAAGCATCCGCTATAAATATTCACGTGACTATTCGAAGGTGTATCATTAACTAAACAGATGCGTATTTCGAGATACTCATCGCCTCAAGTTTCGGAGCCGAGAAGTTTCCGAACTTCACCCGAATGTTTCCTTGCTCGCTAATTAATCACATCAATGAAGTTTGCTGACTGGGAAGCGTCTTTCTTGGCGGAGTACGTATAGAATTAGTTAAGAGTTTGCGTACAGTAATCTGAGCAGCTTTGATTTTTCGGAGAGCTAGATAGAAGTTGATCAGATATCGTGTAATCGGCGGAGTCATTACAGGAAGCCATTGCCCGAGTGGTGCGGTGCGGTGAGTCAGGCTCGAGTGTGATCTCCACTTAATCCGGTGGACGCGGATAACAACGCTAACAATGTGATAAAGCCGCTCCGGACACGTCGCACTCGCTCGCAATAACTATAAACTATCAACCGCAAACGGCTGCCATCTTGTAGCTGGAGTCGATGAAACATCCTCCTCTCCCTCACACCGCCCGGGGCGGCGGGCGCGCCGTCTCCCTCCGCCACCCTCCTCGAGCTGAATACCTGCTCAGCTTCGTATTCTCCTGGTATTGGAGTTTAAATTACACGAATTAATCCAGCCGGGTACTTCGCCTTCCCGAGGGATGAATGTGCTTTACGGACTATCTTGTATGGTTTTTATTTTTCTCGGGTGCCCCAGCGCAACTGATTTTTTATCCACATTTGTCTTTCTGCGATAAAATGTTGGGATTTAACGCTATGTTAAAGGTCGGTATGCGTCTACATGTTCTATTTAACATTTCCAAGACATTTATTTTGTTTGTTCTTGTTAATGTGGAGGGCTATAAATCGTTATAGGGAAACATATAAGGGCAACCTAGAAACTGGGATTTGCTTTGTTTTGTAGGCATAAATTGAAATATCAGTACTATCTTATCTAGCTAGGTTGTGTACATGTAGATACAACAAATTTACTTGTAATTAAGTAAAGCTAATTTCAGTCCCAGTGAGTCGAGAACACACATCAGCCGCCACGGAACACACAACATACTCGACAAATAGGCGTCATACGTCATAATTATGATAAAAATTCATGACTTTTTTGCGTGTTCAAATTACACAAGCTTTAAATTTTATGCTCTTTAATTGTGGCAAATGCCTACAATATGGCGTCAGTATGGAATTCATTTTGTTTTTGTGAAGGAATAAACTGGCTTTTTAATAATAATTCCGACGTTCTTTGGGAGGAACCGAAGCATGCTAACTGGAATTGATTTGTCCCTATGTGCATGAGGGGCTTACAAGTATTTGAGTGATTCAATGGTTTGAATTAGTATGGCGATCACAAAGCACTTTCTCAATGGCGCGTTGTCGTATGAATTATTAATGGGGGCAGACGCGGCCGACCGCGGCCTTTCGTTCCCGCACTAATGAAGGAAGAATGTTCTTCGGAGACCATTGAACACGGCGTAGAATATCCTGACCGTGTAAACAGGGCTTTTAGACTAGCTATTTTTGAAGTTTGCGCATGCTGTGTTTAAACTTTACTTTAAAACTTTTATGTTGTTAAAATCTTTAAAGTACACTACAAAGTTGTATCAAGTTAGTGCGGTTTTAATCTACAATGTGTGACGGAACATTTTGTTCATGATTTTATTCAGATTGGTTGGTTTAATATTATTAGTGTTAAAGCGCATTACGTGTCTTGTTACGGCTATTATATGTTTCATTTATGCCAGCGCTAGTTGCAATAATTTCTATTGTTTGCTTTCATTAGGTCAGGTAGAGATCGTTAATTGAAAACGTGCCAAGGAGAGTCATTATTCCGTGCCGTAAAGAAGTAATTAGATTAGGCCTAAAAGTAGAAACATCGTGACGCCGCGCACATCATTTGTGCGCAGCTCTTAAGAGCGATTAAGGTGGCTCGTTTAACCGAGTCTTATTAAGATTTAATGTGTAGCCAGGCAGACTCCAGCGCAGTTCGCGCCGTCACTCATCGCGGCTCTCAAACTGTTAATCAATTACACACACCGCTGGTCCGCGCGCTTTTTCCGCCCCGTAATGGATACCACAACACACGTACTGTAATAAGTATGTACACAGCGGGCCGGTCGGGTTCACGCACGAATGCCTCCGCGAGTACAGGCTAAGCCCGCTGCACACTCCCCGCCGCTCGAGTCGCCGGCCGTGCATGTGTGGCAGCTTTATGCCCTCGCGGCGCGGCATGGCGTGTCGGGCATCGCGTGTGTGCGGCTGCTATTTTTCGAGAGCTCGCTTGCGTGCGCTGCGTCGTTTTTGCGCTCTCTTTGTTTTATTGTTTAAGTTCGCGACTACAAAAATGAACGGCACCATCGTTATTGTTCACTTGCCTCTTGTCTACGTCTGTTCTGGTTTGTTTTAAACTATTCCGCCGCATTATCGCTTTATTACACGGCGACCTGCCATCCTCGTTTGATTGACGAGTCCACCGTGACTAATGCGCCCGTTTAATACTTCGATAAAAGACAATTTGTCGCGGTCGATCGTTCTCGATTTAAAGTGCTTTCGATGCACAATAAACTCTTCAAGATTCGGCCATCGACAAGGCAGGGGTCCGCATTTGCATAAGGAGACAGAGTTAACGTCCGCGGCCCAAATAAAGACGGCGCCATTTGCATATGCAAATATCGTGTCGTTCTCATGCAAATACTTGCTTTATTACAAACGGCTTAGTGATACTTACACAGCCTCTAAGCTCCCGGGTGCTCCACGCGAGCCCTATTTGTCTTCCATTGATGACGAAACGAGATTAGTATCACGGTTTGATTAACTCGAGATTTTGGTTTCTTAGCATTTATATGCTAATCGATTATTCCGAGACAATAATAATGTAGAGCTTGCTACGGTCTGGCGAGCATTTTACGACGCGGCCGACGCTAACATTTATTACAACTGTGGAATCGCGATAAAGCTGAGGAGTCGTTCATGTCGCAAGAACAAATATCATAAGTAAAAATTATCATACAATTATCATAAACAAGAAGTCGGCCGACGCGAGGCAGCGACTAGCTGTATAATTATGTTCTTAAAAAGCCACAAGCGCGATGGAGTGTTCAAGAGATCTTGCATGAAGTCAATTATCTCCGTGGTAGCCACTTTAATCAAGTGAATCCAAGTGTCGCGGCTGCGCGCAAACAGATTTATGTTTATGCGTAGATGTCTCGCGTTTATCATTTAATTTCACGTCGCTTTATCTGTTTATGGCTCCGATGTTTTATTGCGTATTCGCCTTATCGTTTGTTTTTATTCACCGTTATTAATGTTTTAATTTCGTGTGAAGTTACCAAGATTACTTTTCAACATTGTTCCGTCGTAATACGTGAGCGCTTTTATTCCCGCCGTATTGTTTTATTGCGGGCTTATGTTGATTTATGCATATTAACAGCGTAGTCTGTGAGACTCGAATAGCCGCAAATGATACGAACGTACTACACCGCTCGCGGTGAGCTTACTCCATTTTTGTGTTGAAGTATTTGCCACGCCGAACACGGACGAAAATAATTTACATAAGAATTCCATCAGGCATGAATGCTACTTATTACAAACGAGCTGGAAATGACCGACGTTAACGGTTTACTGTGTTATTAAACTGACTGCCATAAAGCAGAGGGAACAACACGGAATCGATTTCCGATATTAGCGGCGTGATAAATCTCGCCGACCACACAGGAAGCCGGAGGAGAGTTCACCAAAATAAAACGTATTCAAATGCGGCTGACCAATTAAACGATGTCGATGTGTAAACAATAAAGCGCTGGCGTCTCGGCGCGCGATAGCATCTCCTCCATACAAATAGTGCTATTAACCTTAACACCGCGGACCGCGACATGTTGAGGACCGCTGGTTGCTGTCTCACTCGCACGCGCCTCTGGAGGGCCTGTCCTACTCTAACCCATGATCGATATAAGTAAGAACCTGCTTTAAATAGACGCTGGGCGAGCGATGAATTACGCTGATAGCACGAACACGCCGCGCATGACATAATGTGTAGTAATTGATAAATAAACATTAGTTAGCGCTCCAGTTTCGACTTAACGGATAATGTTGGAGCTGAGGGCATTTAAAAGTTGCCGCGAGCCGTGAGCCGCGCACAACTATTTGAACGTTTACTGGCCGCGGCAGTTTCAGCAAATAGGGTTGTTTCGAGCGCTACAACTCTACAACACTTCCCCGCTTGTATTTTTATTTTCTCTGAAGAAACAATGTTGAAACGAAGCATGTGAGTGTTAGCGGTTGATAACTGAATTGTAGGCACGACTATTTCTGTAAATGTATCATATACCTTTGCAATGTTAGTCGATTCAATTGGTGTTGGTATACAACTCTATCCGTTTCATACAAATCCACAATGGTACTAACGTAACCGAATCATTGAAAATGTTCACAAGTCAAATCGTGCTCACTGGGACCGAAGTCATTCCACGACATCCGATATAAAATATGCGTCCGAGCATAAACCGAAACGGGCCGAGCAAGCCCGGGGGCCGGCAGTAAACAATGTTTACAAAAGCTGTCGACTTAGGTTAGTAATAAATAAGGAAAGTCATGAATGCGGCAGATATCGGTAAATCGTGGCACGCCCCCGCCACTCGCTGCGCTAATCGGTTTCAATTACGGTATGTTGGATGACTATGGCTCTATTTGTAAGCCAATTACAGGTCTTGTTGCCGTTCACAATCTCAGATCTCGTAACGGTTAGAGCTGGTGCTCCGTCATCGTTTGTTCTGCCATTTCTTTCTGTCCGCTTCACCGAGCTCACGTTGGCAATGTTGGCATCGAGTTCATTGATATCGCCCGTTGTTTCTCCGAGATATCCAATGGTATTATTTTCATGACTGATTCCCGGACCTTCATCAAACCTAAATTTACTTCACGAATTAAATTCTATTGTTAAATTGAGCTCGTAAATTGATTTCCAGCCCGTGACATAACATCAATTTGCATTGAAATTCTATTGGTTAGGCCGAACAGCAACATCTGCGAGGGGTTGCTTTAAATTGATTATCTTGTAGAACGTATTGTGACGCTGCTTGATTGAGTGCTGTTACGGTTTCCGACCTAAACGACTCGAGCATAAGATCCTGTTTGGAACGCTAATCGTTTTACTCAGGTAGCAACTCGTTTAAAATGATCCTCTGTATCCACATTACGACGGCGGCGCTGAGTGTATAAATCAGGCTTTATTTCGTAAGGTATATCAAATCAAACAGTTACCCACTAGTGATGGTAGGATATCGTCGTCCGATGGCGCGGATTGGCTGCATTGATTGAACTATAATTTATGCAGTCGGTGCAGGCGCGGACATCAAAGGAGACGCCACGCTCATTATAATGCCATCGGGCCTGAATTGATATTAATGGCGGCCGTGTACTCCCCGAGAATTAAAGCTGCTATAATATTTAATGACTCCGGAGGAATCTGTTATAAAATTATGAATGATAATTTGATGAGTGCTAGAGAGTAGAGTTGATTTACAGCACGATTGTAATTAAATATGATGAGGTTTTAATTCGAGATTCAATTACCGGACGATTATAATCCTTAATTATGATTGGTTGCCTATCGTTCCCATGAACTTTAATATTCAGCAGTCAACAAGTGATGGTAATGTGGTTGCATTGCTTAAAATACAATCGGTAAAGAATAAGTTAACTAAGCGACAACATGGCATTACTCGTAACAAAAAGGCAGAACAAAATGATACGAGTTTCAACGAAGGCGAAGGCGGTAATGAGAAATCTGTTTCGTACGATCCCACCCGAATAAAAATGGTGTTATTTAATTGGTAACAAAGCCTGGGCTCGTAAAGTCGGCGAAGCAAAAGAATTAGACATGTCATGCGCTTTCTTTGCGCGCGTCGCGCCTGTAATTTCATTTTCTCTGCGGGGTAACTTGAGGCGATGGAGCTCATTTCATAACCCATAATGCGCGCGCCCTGTCCTGCTCGTTTGACCCGCGTTGGAGCAAGACAGGATCCAAAGGAGCACCTGATTTGCCGGCAATTTCAGCCGTATATCGTCAGTAGTAAGATATAGATTCGGGCGTCTCGCGCCCTCCTGCAAACAGCGCACTACACTCTGTGGAAGTTTTCTGCTTCATTTATTAGCAGGCGATGTCTACGCCGAGCCAATAAACCGGCGCAGCACTCGCCACCCTCTACAGACGATTTATTACTGAAACTCGCACTAATTCCACTAACAGCCACGCTCCCAATTTGAATGTTAATTTTTAACAATTTAAGACTGTCTTTAACGACTTTGTTATGAGTTAAAGCGCGTCGGGTGAATTCGTAATTTCTGTAGCGCTCATTCTGGAGTTATGCTCCGAAACAGCCCGTTTGGGTTGCGTTAATAACGCTGGTGCGATTATTAAGGCATTATCTCCCTCTGGCTTGGCTACCAAATGCCTAAGATTCATTATCTTGCCTTTAATAAAGTTTTAAGACTCCGTTTTATGTTTCTCTTTGATGTCGGGCATCCTCATTTCAACCCTAATTTTTAAATGTACAAAGTGGATTGCTTCTAATTATAGTTTTTTGTTTTTCCAGGTAAGCCCTTCCACGTTTCCATCAAAGTCGTCGCCGGGTGTCTGGCCTACCGGAGCAGGTGATTCTTCACTTTTTTTAACAATAACATTTCGGTACAGTAGATACACATTGTGTCCGTATCTCCCAATCTCTCATATTGAAAGGATCTGGGTTTATTCAATGTGCTCACATCGTACTCAACCATTCGATGTTTTATTTGTAATGTAACTTGCGAACCGTACGATAGCACGATAAGTCGTGGTCACGGTTTTATATCCACGAAATAATTCCCCATCTGGTTAGACGTCCGTATTTCAACTGAAGTCATTACTCACAGAGACACGAACTAGCAGTACGCATTAATTTAATAATACATTAACATGCTCGCAAATAGAGTAGCTTATCTTGTAGCTGGTAAACTATTAATTAAACCATATTTAGCTCTCCGTCGGAGCAAATTGCTCCCGGCCGCCGGCTTTTAGCTAACCGTGAAATTAGCAATTCCTTTGGTGGCACTGTTTTAGAAAAATCTTTCCTGGCTTTAGTGGAAAATCTATTTCGCAAAATAAAAGAGGAATTTCAACGCTCCGGCTGAAATCGCCTTATTGCCGTAAACGCAACAGCAGGTTAATGTTTTGCGCGGCGGCAGCTCGTATCTGTGGCAAATACCAAAAATCCGAGTCGCACGCGGTATTTTATTTACGCGAGGGGAATTTCCGTGCTTTGATCTCTCTACCTCCTGGCATTTTCTTATACCCTCCGCTTTAATTATTTCGCCTTTGAGCCTCCCTCTGAGTTCGTGGAGTGAATTTTAAGAGGTTGTCACAAAATGGACTCTTAATTACGGGCTTGAACAAAGTTTTATTTGCAATAATTAATAACGTACCTGCCTCAGTTGTTCCTGTTTAGGCTGTTGCCGTTTAACGAGGCCGGCCGGCGCCGAGCAGGTATACACGATATTATAATGTAATTCAGATCCGAGATAGAAATGGGTCCCTATTTCCATAAGAAAAGCTCGCCGGATCTGGTTCCCGGGATCCTCGGTAATCCTATTTATTTTGAACTTATGTTGTCAATGTATTAGGATTTAAGATTCCCGTACAGCAAACTCTTGGCCGGTTTTGATACAAGATGTAATACAACAATGATACTCTGAAGAGTAAAATCATGTCGTTATGATGTCAACTGGTACCTAGTTTAGGGTGCAACATGATCATGGACAGGGAATATAGAATCGAAACATTAAACGACAATTACAACGTCGTATTCATTATTCGAGTAAGTATTTTATTGAGGAAGTTGGTTCAGGTCACCCGTTAAACATGGACTGCAGCCATTAAGTCGGTTACGGTTTAATTTTGTCGTAAACGTTTCATGGTTCCCGTTGTCGAAAATTGTTATTGTTATTCAAGTCATAATTTGATTCGCAAATAACGTGTGTCCCAAAAGAAGTTCTTTGAAGAAAAACAATTACGGACTGTGAATAAACAGCAAATGGAGTACTAGGAGAGCATTAACGTGTTGGAGAGTGGCGTGGCGTGTAGGAAGTTTGCGTGCGAATTAGCCGGCAACAACGCGGGAGGGCGCAGTAATCCTGTTATCGGCTGGATATCCGTAGCGGCCCCGGCTAAAACTTCTGTTGTACCACGTCCAAGATTATCCCACTACACTTAATTGTTCTCCTACTAAGAAGGTGCTACTTAAGCAACTCTCAGTAACTTTTAAAAGCCTCGCACGCTTCAGCGTTTTACATTTTCTCGTTGAAAAATCCTGCACTCCGGCATGAATAAATAATATTTTGCATTCGTGTTGCTGCTCGAGTAAAAGCAATTTGTTTTTCTCTGTAAGTATCAAACGGAACAACGGAAAACTCGGAATACCTTGTTAACTTTTTAAAGCATGGGCTGCTCATGTATTATTCAGTAGGTCTGGCGGTATGGCACGCACCTTGCGAGTATTTATTGTGTTGTCACGGCCGCGTCTGCGGTGCTCGCTACACGTGTCCAGGACTACCAGCGCACATCTCTGCGCTCCTGGTCCGCTACCCTCCTCACAATTGACGTTTCGCCAAAGAACCCAACCCTTTGTTGTAGGGATGAAATGTGAATTTCAATGAGAAGAAGGTTAAAATTGTTCAGCCCGACCTAACATTGCCGCTGCTAAAAAGGGAGATTTCATTACAGCTATTGTTGTATTATGATTTTCAATTTCCATTAGGTTTTCCGATATTTTTAGGGAAATTCCCAGATAAAAAGACAACTTTTTATCCAACTTGATCCGTTTTATATACCACGTTGCAACTTAAAGAATGAGAATTTTACCTAAGGCTCGACTCTGAAAGCTTTCAGAACACTTTGTAGAGAGGATAATTAACGCAAAGAGCTGTTCTCGTGTTTTTCGCTTGCTTTTACTCAATTAAAAATAATTTGAAATAATACCTACGGCACAAAGACACGGGCGGGGAGACGCGGTCGGAATAATTTCGAGCTTTAAGTAAGTCCCTCGGAGTTAGCATCTTGTTTCATTAACGCGCCGCCCCCGCCCCTCCGCCGCGCCGCGCCAGTCTTGAGAAATATTTATATGACTCGCAGATCATGAATATTTACGTTGCGGCCAGAGCTTTAAAAGAGCAAATTTTGTCTGAGCTCTTTGCGCTTTCAATATTAAAATTCTTTTACAGAAGTAGCGGAGTAATGCTATTTAATTTGATAGTTTTATCTGCGACCGCAGTAAAGAAAACAGACACAAAGGCGTCAGACGCTAAGCTTCTTTTATCTCTCCCCGAGGCGGGATAAAATCGAGCGTCGATATTGTGCTCGTAAAGAGCGTTCGGAGAAGAATAAATAACACGTTGTGTCGCCGTCGCCGGCCGAGCGGAGTGTTCGCTGCTCGCTGCTCTGTTCGCTGCTCGCTCTGTGCTCACATCTCGACGCTCGGGTCACGCTGCCCTCGCAATGCCCGATTTGACTTTCTGGTTAGATGGCTGATGTTATTATATTAGGATATTTTTCGTACCCTCATCCTATCGCGGCGTTCGAAAGCAATCTTCATCGAACTATTACCGAATAGTAACGAAGAAGAAAAACAAACCTGCGGTAATCCATAAAAGACAGCGTTGATAGCTTCTCAGAGAGATCCCGAGCGGAATAAAGGAGAGTATAAATCTTTACAGCCCTGGGGTTTTTGTTTTCAGCAAGCAAACACACGTAACTGGATTTGCGTGTTTTTCAACAAATTGCGTCGGAATAGTGAGGTAAAGCGTATAAAGAAGAAATACGGCCTAGAGATATAAATCAGATTATGCTCTCGCAGCGCACTGTGCTTAAATTAAATGGCTTTGAAAGAAAATTACGATGTTTTCGAAACACGTTTGCTCCGCTGTTTATTCCGCAGTCGATTTAGCTGTTTACGGGAATTAGATCAGCGTGGCGGCGCGTCGCGACTGCGACCGCCTGATGAATGAGCTGCTTACTCAAATGATACCTTTTGACGGGTTCAATTATAAACTAATTAATTGGAATTAATATGGCGGCGTGTTCCCGCGCAGTCGATCGGGCGATCGCAGCCGCGGCAGGATGTGCGCTATAAATAGCCGGCACCATAACTTTAATTAGATAATTATGAAAATGAATCCGTATTTCTGTCGGCCGCAGCCGGGTCGCGTATATTTTTTATAACCCATTAACCTCAGGTAAATCGTGGTTCCTCTTTTTATTGCTTTATTTCTCGTGCTATTTAATTTAATTGGTTTTTCGAGGACCGGTCCGTATTATTCACAGATCACATTAGAATCGAATACATGAATATTGTATCGCTTTTAAGATAAATGTCTGTGTTAAAATGCTAATAGAGCGAGTTAAATGATTTTCGTGTCTTGAATTGAAATATTTGAGATTAGTGAATTTTATGAACTCCTCTTAAAGAAATTCCGTTAGTGTGTAATGGATGCGCATATAAAGCGAAGCGTTAACGCCGTGTTTCATCTGGCATTTGCTTTGATTTGTTGTTTTCAACAATTTCAACTCTTATTTACGATTAACGACTTGGAAAAAAATTAAACACTGCATAAAATTACGAGTAGAGACTTTGTACGGCTATTTTAGTCTCAATTTTTGAGGTTTATTATATTCTTTCTCATGCCAATATTTCTTGTAGCATTATTCTGAAAGAACCCACTAGGATGGCATAAATTATTCATAAAATTTCTTTTAGTTCTCGGGCGATTACTGCGAAATGGATTTACTCTGACTGAAATTTCAATAATGTTCAACTACGTACGACATAATCCCTTTACATTTCTATTACGATTTGTACTTTAAAGTAGTAGGTACATGTTTTCGCTCTCAATTTAATTATTCCACTCAATATGAATTGGGAGACTTGTAAGTAAAATTGTACAAACTAACTCAATAGTTTTCTTAGAATTTACAAGCTTTTAGATTTTACTTAGTTATCAATAGCCACTAATAACAATTTGTTAGGAATCTAATTTCTGTACCGTTGGTTTAGACTTCCAGTTGGCGTATTTATTTACAGCATATTCCCCATAAAAATCATTTACACCATGGTAGCGAGTAAGTTTACTGTAAATTCACGGTAGTGGACACACCTTTCGTCAGTAAATACTTCTCGTTGCATACTCGCCGCAGTGTAGTTCAACCCGAAATACTAGGAGCCCATACGTGCCGAGGTGACAAAGGCGGTCCAGTTTCAAGGCAATTTCACCGTGTCGCAGTGACGAGCACGGAGCCATTCAGTTTAGTTGCGAGTGGCGTTCTTAGCTTTGCACGTTACTCCTTTCATCGCTCGCAAACACAAAGCGATCCAAACAGAGTTGCATTCCCTTTCTTTGCCGTGGAGGGAATGCTCATTTATTTACGTTAGACGAAGTCGAAGAGAAATGCGAAACATTCAGACAGTTCACCGCGCTGTCCATGTTATTTCTAAGTGCAGAGTTATCTGATTCACACGAGTTTTCAGTAACATCAAATAAGCCGATAAGAGGCTTTATCAGTTTAAGTGTGTAATTATCTGAGTCGAAGCTTCTAATCAATTACTGTAATCTAAAGCGCAGCAAAACGCCAAATAAAATGATTGAATGGTGATAAAATGATAAATTGATAACGTCATGTCCTATAACGTTTCCTTGTATTTATGTATTATACGATCACTAGTTTTATTGCCTAGTTAGTTGGCTTAGCCATAAACTGTTTTTGTTCAATAAACGTGTAGGTGCTAATATGGTAATCTGCATGAGTTAAGCGCATTATGTAGATATTTACCGCCGCGGGCCGGCCGGGCGCCCGGCTTTGCAATCACGATATTTATTGGCACAACTGCCTCTAACAGTCTTTATTTATTCCCCAACATCCCTTGGCGAAGTCATTAAAACTAACCAGTAAATAAACGCTCACAATACCCGAGGGGAATAAAATGCGACACGGAACAGCTCTCAATTTTAAAAACGAGCGTAAAAACAAAAACAGATATTCTAAGCTGTTACATCTTTATTGCTCACATATCCGCCTTTGTGCCGCGCTCGCGTTATGGCCGAATATATCCAATAACACGTGAAAAGTGTGCCGAGGTTGGTACTATTGATTCTCTCATCTCTCGGATATGTGGCGTACAATTTCACCGACGCCGCGGGCCTTTGTGCAACTAAAATGGATATTTTACCTGCGCTTTGCGGGCTTGTCGATACATCGGCAACCGGCGTGCGATTACAAAAACGTTTTAAAACATTTTCGCCAGCTATGCAAAACTGGGTTTTTATAGGCGATGTAAAATTATAATTTGCGGTTTAGGTTTTTCTCATGAATCAATTTAACGGTGCAATCGGTATTATTTTGTAGAGCTCCGTTTTAATGGAGTGAAACGAATTGCTAGGCGTTTTATGTATGTACTCAAAGAACCTAGGACACCATATAAGATGCATTAAAGTGTGTAAAGCACTAAACAAGCCTTAACCTAATCTTTGAGGAGCATATTGCCGAATTCCGTAGGAACCAATTTCTTACGGAACACTGTCTATGGAAACTGAATAGTATGTAACTCTTACATACATACATATTCTCACGCCTGTATTCCCATGAGGGGTAGGCAGAGCACATGGATTCAAAAAACTAACTCTTTATTGTACAAAATAAACATGACAAACACAAGTACACAGGCGAACATATACCTTAAGGGATCTCTTCCTGCTGAGCTTCAAGCAATTGACAAAACATGTGAAATTAGAGTAGACACACAAAGAAAGTTGAGAGTAAAAAAAAAACCGTTAACCTAAAATAAATAAAAATATTCCAATAAATATATTGTCGTTGTTATGTCAGAAATGAATGTCAAGTAACAATTTGTTTATTTATCAAACCTAACCAGACAAAATGAAACCGAAAAAGAGACTGAATAAAGAGCAGAACATTGTATAAAACGCGTACCAAATATTGCCCGTGAACAATTGTGCATGATGAAAAATATCACGCTTAATAATACCTACATGTTTTAACTGTTATGACTAGAAATAAAAAAGCAAAATGACCAATGACAATGGTGTAGAGTTTTGCCGCAAACCGTAGACGAATGTTTGTAGAAAATGGTTTTAATATTCTTAGGTATAGTTTCTTAAAAAAATATCGCGTGAAGTGAATGTACGGAACAGTGATTTAATAGCCACCGGAACGTAGTAAAACAACTACACAACTAGTAAGTGATATTTTATTCCAGCTTATTGAACGATGTATTTTCTCGGTAGAGTTGTCATTCGTAGCAGTATTAATGTTTCTTAAAAATATCAGATGTTGCTTCGGCTTTATTGCAACAAACAAGGCTGTATGAAGACAATTTCCTTTGCTTTTATTAAAAAAAAAAGTCAGAAATATGTCAATTTGCGTAATTTTTCAATGCCCTCTACTCTACTTGGATAATCAAATAGACATCCACTTTGTATATTACCCAAATCCAAACGTAAGTTAACTCGACCCACATCAGGCCACTAAGGCCGCCTAGCTCCGGTCTGGGGTAGTCAGAATGCAAATTAACGCGGCAGTTTTATGTCAGAAGATACGAACCCGACAAGTAGCTACGTAAGTTTTTAACCCGAGTGTAATTAATTTTGCTAGACCAAGCTGCCTTAACCTTTAAAAAAAACAATATGATACTTTCAGGTATCGGGAGCGAATGAGAGCTAAATTATTTGTATGATCAATACCGATGTGTTCTCGATTCTCACGGGTTTACCCATAGGTAATTTATCTATTTACATATGTTTAAGTATATTGTGTCTAGTACTCACAGCTTTGCCTAGGTTGGGAGTAAATGAAGACCAAAAGAAAGAAAAAACCTCGCAATAAAATTGTGATTTGCTTTCCAGCAAAGCTTTTTAGAGACATTTTCTTTCTGCCAAGTTAATTAAGAATAATTCACGATGGGGTGCAGTTGTCAGAGCGCGTAACGACCAAGGCTTATTAATCGCAACACGTTTCGAATGAAGCAGTAAAAGCTGAAATTAAAACCATGTTAAATCCCTTTTCGCTTTACAGTAATTGAAAACTTGGAATTCGTTTCAGTTATTCCAGTTTTAATTACCAGGGCTCCAGGATATGGCTGGAGGTTATTTATAATTAATCTTTTTCGAGTCGCTGCTGCGCGATGGACTTGTTTTTAGTTCACTATAAAATAGTTTTACGATCGTTTCGGTGTTAAAATAATATAAAACTGGAGAGACTGGTGGGATGCTAGGCTATGTAATTTAACTACTTTAACCAGGAAGTTCATGAAATATGATCAACTTTTTAATATATTTTTGATGTGCTATTTTCCTGTCGCGTGGTGTTTAATTCAAAAGTTAATAAATCGAAAACATTTAGAATGAAGTGTTTGTTTGATTTAAATCGTTTGTTTTTAATATTCTTACGTTATCAGAACCACTAAACACAACCTACACAACAACCTATCACTGCAATATCACGTTTAACCATCTGGTTACCCTGTAATTGCTACACGTGGTACTGGATTTTTCAATTCATGTGCTCTGCCTACCCCTCTTGGGAATACAGGCGTGAGAATATGTATGTATGTATCAGACAATAAACTATAAACGGAACGTTACGTAAAAATCCTTTGCAATCACATCAGCAGTCTATAGGTAGCTGGTTTCCATGAACGCCCTTATCTGCGACAACTGCTCAAACTAAACTGCTGTATAAAAGTGGCATTGTGGACGTTTAAACAACTATTCCATTTATGAATTTTCAACAATACGCTATAATGGTCATTATAATTTCCAGCGAGCATCATTCTTCGTACGATATTACACCCATTGTATAAAGTTGTTGATTGTATCGGGATCGTAGATTACTTTTATCTGATGCGAGAGCCGGACGGAGCGGAAAATGTTTTTTTTTTTTTTTGGCCTTTTCGAGTTATGCGCCGCAGTTGGTTATTAATAAGTGGTCTATAAATCTCTTATAATGCTTATTTAACATTCTGGTTGTCGGTAATAAGTCTTAAGTTTATTTGGTGACATTGACATGACAGTACAACTTCGGCGATAAATAATTAATTGGTAGTTAAGAAGTGGTATTATGAACTGGGGAATGTCAATTAATTCCTCAGGTAGTATTTAGACATTTTAATTATGGCTTAGAAGTTACATTTTATTTCTAAAATACACCAAAGTATCTTCAGATTTGTTTGAGACACACGCACAATGTAAAAGGTTAGGTATATACATACAGTATGTTTATTATTTATAGGTACAAGTCGAGCGTCCAATCTTTCAAATTCTTTAACAGTCAACAAAATACGGACTTTTGTAGTTTGGACGATCGACGCGGAAAACCTTTTATCGCACTTATAAACTAGAAATTGACGTACAAAAGTGGAATAATCTAATAATAGATCAGTAATCATCGGCCATAAGTTCACTCCTACACTAGGGAAAACTATCGTTTAAATTGCTTTACATTGCGGCGTTATATCGACTACCTCTCGACGATATTAACCATATTAACTAAATAATAACTAGTAGAGTATGCGAAGAGTCTACATCAACATCAGTAAATTTTGTCAAAAAATCTTACTACCCTTTCCTGTCAGTATCGAAATAACTCCATAGGTACAGTCAGGGAAATCGGATGTTTAGCAGGTTGAGATACTTCTAAAATTGGCCTTATTACTATTTACAGCCAAGTTGCATGACATAAATGCTCAATATTGAACTTCATGGTGAAGTATAATGAACAAACAACATGAAATATAATGCGAACAAATTATGAAGGCGGTCAACCTGCTAAACATTCAGATTCCCTGACTGTACAATGCCATACATTTACACAGAAATGACGCGTTGTTACAAAGGCACACATACATCAAGCGCCACACTGTTTAAATTCTCACGCACACACGCTTAGAATCATAATGATCCCTATTCACGGCTCTTTGGGAGAAGAATAAGGCCTTGCAAAACATCTCAATGTGATTTTTTTAGTGTAAAAGCCGGGTACGGTTGACCATATCGTCTACCCATCCAATTGTTTCAATTACCATTACCCCGGTATGTATTTTTGCAAACACATGAGAGAAAGAAAAGTTCTTGCCACAGACCTTTCTTCAGAGCTTTATTATGAGACTGTCTTAATCCAAAACCCATCAATCTGTAGAGATCCCGCCGCGGCCAACCCAATTGATATTACAATTGAACGACAAATATCCGTGACATAATTTTTCACTCGCGTCAGTCTAAACGAATACCAAAACAGTTGCGTGGCATCAAATCGAATTGTACCAAGTTAATTAGGAAATGTCAGCGTTGAGAAGGGTCGTAGTGGTCCCCTCGCCCGCCTGTGATTGTGTGCCTTAATTATTATTTATACCCAGTCCACGTACACCATTATACGACCGTTTTACGACTAAACGCGAAGTTTTGCGGAACATAAAGCCGTGGCCTCTGTTTATGTCGCTTAAGTACCGGATGAATGCGTATCGCGATATTCATGATCAGTCAATAAAATGCAAATCAACTGCCAAATCAGGCATAATTACGAAGATCCGATGCGGAGATAGACACTGATTTATTTACGGTAACACGATAAAAGGAAACAAAACAATAGTTTTTATTAAATTGTGACTTAAATACAAAAGAGTTATAATGTTTATTTGTTTGTTATGACTATTTGAAAATAGCTTCCTTAACATTTTTCTGTGGTAGGTACCTATAGGGTAGTGCCTTAATCCAAATATGTCATCACGATACCGAATAATAAGTTAAAATCTTCGAATCTGTTGTTTTTTGGTCCAGTTTAGCTTCCATACTTATCTACATTATAGACATGTTGACATTTATGTAGGTATGTGTTTGTGTTGTGCCCGGGATATTACAGCACTTAACTGTTTTGTAGTTGTATTTATAAACGCCAAAGCAAGTCTAATTTCCCCGCAATAGTATTTAGGCTCTGCATTCCAAAATTATTCCTTACACGTGGAACATGAGACTGGGTTTTAACCCGTGTCATGACCTCACGTTACCTCATAACAATAAAATACGCGTATGGTAATTACACGCCTAACTACATTTCATTAGCATACCGTGCAGTAGTTACAGCTTATCTAACGTACGCAACGCTTGTACATCATAACATCACAGATAAAAGGAGCGGAAACGATAATTAATTCCATTAAAAGCAGCTTTCTTTCAATTCGCTGCCAGCCGCGAAAGTTCGTTTAAATGTTAATTTTCTTGCAGAGTTGTGGACTCGCTCTATAATTTTCCTTGTAACGTTATTCAAGAAACGTAATTGGATATTTGCGTCTCGATATTTGTTTTTCGTTTTCCAATGACTTCTTAATTGCTTTTCTTGCGAACGTAAACCAGTGTTTTATTGCCTCTGCTAATCATTAAATCCAGATTGAAAGGAGGCTGTATGAGGCTTTTTGATTTGAACGTAATAAAGTGCTTATTATTATTTGTACTTTTATTTGTATGCCGTTGCCTCCGGGAGGCATTGTTCCCGGCTGTAAGTGAGCCATCTATTTCCGTCACGCAACAAAACCCCGTAAACGCTGATGGATCTAGCGGATTGGTGTTTCTCTTCCTTCTTCTTATTGCAGTTGGCAGACTTCTTATAAGTCGTAATGTTGATGTGTTCTAGGCCATTAGCTGGCACGAACACTCTCTTTGTCGCCACTTATTCCGCATAGCGGAAAATTAATGTTCCGTCCCGGGTAGGTGGTGTATAAACAAGATGGCGGGACTCCGCCCCGGTATTTATTGCTCCTGGCACGGCGCGCGGCTCCATCCACCAGGCTGCCATAAACGCGAGCACTAAAACGTGCCATTTCCCTAAATTATTTTAATGACGTATGTTCTCCCAGTTTAGTGGATTGTAATTCGGTAACGGCATCGTTTCCCGCTTCTCTAGTGGACGCTTTTGTTGCCAAATATGTCGCTCGTCAGAGATTCGGTCGTGATTTGACGCGCCGATGCGCGCACAGTACGGCGCCGCGTGAGTCAGCGCGCAGGGAGGCAACATTGTTCGCAGTCATTAGGCATGTAAGAGGGTGTCAGCCTGCGCTTTCCTTTTGCGGTCCGCGGCGGTTCACTCGGTGCCTACAAATTAGTTCCCGCGACGCGCCGCGAGAGCTTCAAACGAGCGTCTTAATCGGGCGGTCTCTCATTGCTCGCCCGCGCTTTGTCGGCTGTCAATTGACTTACGCCCTATTGTTTCGCCGACGCACGAGCGCGAGAGTTTTATTGAAATGTAAATATGAATCTGGCGAGTTTTCCGCGCAAGTTCGCGGGTTCGTTTGTCAAGATAAAGCGGCAGCTGGCCGGGCCCCTGCTCCTGCTCGCATTGAGCGCTCGCAACTTCGCCGACCCCTCGCGAAGCCTCCCTCCGCAGCTAAACTTGTAACGTTCGCGCCGGCAATAATATGGGATTTAATGGCGTAGTGGCGTGTCGAAATATTAATATGTTTGCGGTTGAAGTGCTCGCACTAATCCGAGCATTGTCGTTGGCTCTGTGACAACGCTGGAGTTAGTGTGACCGCGAAATGGAGCAAGAGATTATTCTCTCACGCTTTTGGTTACACGATTCTACACTAAACGTAACCCGATCTGAAGGAATTATAAATGAACAACTACTCAATGAAACGAAATTCTTAATATCGACTTAGTAGAATGTCTTTCTTTCTTTATCCATAATTGCAATAAAGGTATCAAATCAATTCAACTCTTAATCGTCTTCCATGACGCGCACTGGATGAAAGACAATCGCGCATTTGTCTTGCAACAAAAGTGTTTAAGCTTACTATTTATTTATTTATCCAACCTAGCCATTACGTGCGACGGTGATCTTCTTGTATCACCTTAGAGTACTTTATTGCTTTGTTCGAGACCGGTTTTGGTTGTTAATCGTTACTTATTATGACTGCTGTCGCCTCAGGTGCGACGATAATGTGGATGCTTTTAACGGGCTCTACACACGTCAAGTGGTAAGTTTTAACGTATCTATACCTATGACTGTTGCGTGTAGACAGTTCGAAGATAGGTCTCTTTATGAAGAAGAACTCACATACATACACATACATATTCTCACGCCTGTATTCCCAGGAGGGGTAGGCAGAGCACATGAATTCAAAAATCCAGTGCCACGTTTAGCAAATTCAGGGCAAACCAGATGGACAAACCTGATATTGTGGTGACAGGTTGCTAGCCCATCGCCCACAATACACTAACCCATTCCCAGAGTCGACTCTTACGACACCCACGGGAAGAAAGGGGGAGGTGCTATTCTAACCCGGTACCACACGGGTTAGAAGAACTCTATACGCAAAAAAAATGTTTAATGTTAATTATTCACTCAACCACGACTGCTAATTCACTGTTTTATAGAACTGAGATGCGTACGTGTTTCTCGTTCCGTTAGATGGGTAATGGGGCCATAGGTACAGAGTTGTCTGTCAGCTGACAGGTATCTCACAACACGATTTTCTACATGCGACATAACGAAAGGTATTTTATAGCCTATTTTTCATATAGTTTATTTTATACGCTCTGTCATAAACTGCGGAATTTAGGATGGCTATAAAATAGGCACGTCTCGCACATCCGTTTTGTTCAAGACCCATATACCTTGGAGCATAACTTTTTCACGTCATATTCTTAGAAAACACGTATGTTCACAATGCTATTGTAATGTTTCAATCACGACGTGGAAATTAACTTGGATCTATTTACATACAAAGCAGAATAATTTATAAAAAGTCACAAGATTATGAATACACAAGCAGTATTCGATAGTTCTAAGTAAGACTGAACTTGTAGATATTTTAGCAAGGAGCTTGTTCATCCCAGCTAGCTTTCTTAGTAATATTAGATTCTATTACTTTCTTTCTGTGTGGTGCCGGGTTAGAATAGCACCTCCCCCTTTCTTCCCGTGGGTGTCGTAAGAATCGACTCTGGGAAAGGGTTGGTGTATTGTGGGCGATGGGCTAGCAACCTGTCACCACAATATCACGTTTGACCATCTGGTTACCCTGCATTTGCTAAACGTGGCACTGGATTTTTGAATTCATGTGCTCTGCCTACCCCTCCTGGGAATACAGTAATGTAGTGTATGTATGTATGTACTTTCTGCAAGCATCTCTTGAATTTGAAGAGTAAAAAACTTAAGAGCCTAGGTATATTAAGTAGTTTAGTTCGCAATTTGTGATGCCATTAACTGTGTGCGTGAGAGAGAGGCCAACAGGCGTACTGCTCGCACGAGCTGAATGCAAATGGCTTCATTTGATTATGTTTCGAGGCGGTAAACGCTCCTTACGTTTATGCAATCCTGGTGACTACCGCAGGCAAACTGTCGTAACGATTTTACACATCAAGAAAGCTCTGTCTGCCAAATATGGTGGAAGAGGTAGTTACTGCATTTCTGGTACCATTTGTGGCTTTGAATTGTTTTCTTGCACTCCTGCTGCCTTGGTAGTAAAGATTGTACAATATGTACATACATCACGGCTGTATTACCTTCCCAAATGGGGTAGGCAGAGCACACGAAACGTTACATAGTCAAAACCATGACTATTTCACGTTTAGTAGCTACTTAATAATGCTATTTTAGGTTGAAACACTGTTTGAAGAGGTATAATAGTGACAGGTTGCTAGCCTATTGCCTGAAGCTTACCTTAACCTACCTATTTCCTAAGTCGCCTCTTACGAAATCCATGGAAGAAATGAAGAGGTGTTGTAAAGATAAAGCTACAAATGTACCATCGAACCAATTGATTCCTGACCCAACATAGAACCTATTCACAGTGAACGTCATAGTGACATTGCATTGCTTGACAAAGGAAATGTTTATAACGTTCTGCGGTGGGTCAGGAATCAGTTGGTTCGATAGTCATATTTCATCATTACATTACAATGATAATTGTATTCATAGATTTCGCTCCTACTTAGTATAAATTAACTGACACTAATACATTATTCAAATCCTATCTTATCTTACTTTATTAGTTATTAAATATTTTGTAATACAACACCATCAATTTGTAGACAACATAATAGGTGTCATTAAATTAATTCAACACCTCGCAACTGAGCCGATATTACCCAATCTCAAAGTAAATACCAAACCAGATTATTAGGATAACTGTTATTACCACTAACCGTCGAGTTAACTTATTTGTAAGTGTTTTAGCTTGGTCTAGTTCACAAGCCATTAGGTACTAGGTATGTTAGACTAGTACCGTCATTCATTCTGTTTTGCGAGTAAACGACGTTCATAATGTAATGTCTTCCGCTCAATAAATCATTGGACAAATTTATACCAATCACCTGGTTCCACAACGGATTAACTTACTATAAACATCCAAGACTCGAAAGCAAACATTCGTATATCATACAAATATCTGCCTCGACCTGGAATCGAACCGAGATCTTTACCTTTAGGATCAGATTCACAACCGTTATCCAATGGGCTGGTAAGATGTTTTACATTATTATGCATCTTTATTATTACAATCTATTCTAAACTTATTAATACTACTTAACGCGTGGAAATTAATAGTACCTTGCTTTGTCAACTTTCGTATTAGTAAATAGGCAAAATAGTTCTTATAAATGATTCTATTTAAATTAAGTCCAGTTATTGTTTGCCAAATACGGTAAAACCGTAAAAGCAATGCACGCTCCAGTTCACTGACTCTTGTCTTTGTACAGTCGACCAAGAAATTGGTCTACCCCCTCAAGATCGATATTCATTTGAACCTCATGAAACAACAAGGTCGATATCCCCTCGCCATAATATTATGACAGTGACCTTGTGACAATTTTGATCTCACAGAAACTTTTGTCAAAAGTGGTAGACCACTTTCTTGGCCCACCGTACCTACGAGTATTATATAAACAGCACCGCTCCTGCGTTAAAATGTACCACGGTTCCTGAGATCCCAATACTTTAGCACGCCTAGACTCAGTTCAAAGTTTGAAAATCTGCCACCGGAGAACCTTTAGATAACACAGATTATATTAGTGTCGCCTATGTTTCACTCCCTTTCATTCTGCATCGTAAAGACAAAGATGAAATGCCAATATTTGGCAAATAAGACCATGTTTGAACTGCGTAAATTAGAAGCTATTAAATAAACACGTATTTTCGATGACTCTCGCGTCATTATCATTAGTGTTCTAATAACAACAATGAACTAGCCTCATATCGTAATGACATAGGCAATTAATTAATTACCGATGTCATAAACAAGTTTTCTTTTTGACACTAACTCGCTAATTTACTCACAAGTCGTCTGCAGTTCAGTGCAGTCGTCAAGATAGACAAATTGCCATTGTAGACAAAATGCCGCCACGAACTCGGCAATACGGGCGGAAAAAGAAGAAAGTGGTAAAACGTTTTAATAAATTACCCGTTGGATTTCATTTTGCGTCTTTTTGTGTCGTGGTTTATTGTCCTCTGATTGTGCAAATATACAAGTAAAAAAACTAAAGTGTCGTTTTTGTATTTACAGGACACAGCGGAAGTATGCGTTGGCACTTCAGTGGGCACGATCACCGAGCCAGACTGTCTGGGGCCCTGCGAGCCTGGTACCTCGGTCACGCTGGAGGGCATCGTTTGGCATGAGACGGAAGGTGGTGAGTTGTTACTAGCGCACGAACGCAATGCACCGTAGCGCGGCTTACCTCTTACACGCTTCTGCACGCCTGGTCGTTTCTGCTTTCGCGTTTCATATTTTTGACACTTTGTTTGTTTTTAATAAAAAGGGAGGCAGTTTTGTAGGTGAAGAATTTCAGAATGTTTTCCCGATTTTAGAATTTTTATAACTGAACTGATTTTGGTTCACTTTTTTCCCTATAAATTTTAATTTTGCTGATTCTGAATCTCTAAAATGGAAAAAAGTTATGAAAACTCCTTTTTTTTTAATTTCCCAGGTGCTTAAAAACTTTCAAGGGATCAGTTGTCCTAATTGATATCTTAATTTTTAAAGGCGTTTCGCGTTTCTTAACTTGACACTTTTGGACACTTTTTGACTGAGTTGTTTTTGTTCGTTTAGCGATACAATACAACCTGTTATGCCTCTAATGATAGCTATTCGCAATCGCTACATTCTACCTAATTTAACAAATAAATTGAAAACAAAAACAAACGAAGTGTCACATTTCATGCCAGCGATATACAGCGTGTCCCCAGCGAAAGGTCACTGAAGAAACACTCCTGTTATTTGGATACTTGTTTTTTATAATTAGAACTTAAAATAATTTTAAACAAAAAAAAACCGACTTCAAATTAGCTTTATCCTGAAAGGAAACTTCTGTTTATGTGCATATTTACTAAAGGTCAAGTAGGTATACGTAGCTCTCAGCAGATTCAAGGCTTCAGAAGGAATAGCTCTATCTGATTTAGAACCCTCTAAACCGTTAAGTAAACCCCACGATGAACGAGCATTAGCAGAAATGCAACGCTTGAGAAGCAGCAGGCCTGGCTAATTACTGAAACTATAATTTTCAGTCTGCAGGTACATTTAGTAACGAAAAAGTTATCCTTTAACTCCTAAAAATTAAGGAGTTGACCTTTCATCATCAGCTCAGTCATATTTTTTACTGCCAAGCGTAAAT
>BHDV01012099.1:149100-159139 GCA_005406045.1 Adoxophyes honmai
AAATATCTACATAAACGTCATAAACAGAAGTTTCCTTTCGGGATATAGCTAATTTGAAGTCGGTTTTTTTTTGTTTAAAATTATTGTTAGAAAAAAATTGGTGTTTGTTGTTTATAAGTATGTTTTAAAGACAAGATTTAAGTTTAAAACGAAAACAACTCTAGCACTTATTTTTAGTAATACGGCGACAAATTTCAGCGTTTTTCGCGTGAACCTGCAGACTCTGATTTTCAAATATTACCATTGCAAACCGGTTCGATCCAGTTTGAGCTGGCTGCGCATGTAAATGAGCCCGTGACAAATTGGAGGCAGCCCCGAATCCATAACTCGACTGCATCAATTTCGTAAACGTCACATCTTGTTAAACGAGAGACAACTTTTTTTATTTGGGGATCAGAGGGTTTTATTTTTAACATCAAGGGCGTAGAAATAGGATATGAATGCTTTTTAATTTGACGGAATACGCGTTTCGAATGTTACAAACAGTGGGTTTTTTTTTCGTTACGGCCAGTGTCAACAATTTTGTTGACTTTATTTTTAATTTTTAATTAAAAAAAAACGCTGAATTTAAATTAAGAGTCTGAAGATCGGAGTTTCTTTTATCCCAGTGTATTAAAATGGTTCTTTCAAGTCATAGAGGATAGAACCTATAGAGAAACAATGTTCGCAACCCCGGTCCGCAAATAGTTTGTTGATTTCAACATACTAAACGTTACCGTCACTGTCACAGAAACTGTACAGAGCCAATAACCGTAGAGAAAAAGGCACTAGCGTTACGCGCAATCTTGGACCGGCCAATAAGAGCACAGCGATCACTTCAATTGTTTTGCGGAATAATTTCCGAACAACCAAGATGACATTAGTACTCTATAGGTTCTATCCTCAATGTTTCAAGTTAACAGACCTAATTCAGATTCAAGACCAGAGGGTATGTTGAATGTTGCTATAAAATCATATAATCTCGCCAAGTGAGTACCTAATATCGAAACCAAACTTGTAGTTTTTGGCCCGACTCCCGAGATAAATAAACTTTTATCGTGGATGCAAAGGAAATGTCCAATTCAGAAAAATATGCGAATACGAAATAATAAGAGACACGTTCTGCATAAAACACAAAGAACTGCACTCTTTTGAGTAAAAATTAGGTACTTTGAGGTTGTGTAAAAAATACCTTATTCCTCGCTACTATACATCCGTCTTTGTACTTTTTATTACCGATCTATATTTTTTGTGCAATTAAGGGTTTTCTTACTTGATTGTCAAACACAGACGCATCAACCAACCCCCTAAGTGGAGTCCTATAAGCACCTATACATATTAATGTCTGGAGACCATCATCAAATCCTATTGTATTCAGAACGCCTCCGTTTTGTGTGAGATTGCATCCCCTATTTAAACATGGCGTTTGCTGTACAAACTTTCGAACAAAAATTTGTTAAGCCATTTATAGTCTCCAAGATACTAAATTGACTATACTGTAAATTTTAAATTCAGAAATTATGATACCACATTTTATTGCTTAGTGGTGCTCTCCAAACTATGGACAAATCGACTTTGCTTGCACCCTAGATACAAGTGGTTTACCCGTGTCATAAAAAACCTAGTAATCAAACAATTTTCAACGTTTATTACTATTATTACATTACTTGGCGGGATAACTTACTAACAAAAATCGTTATTAGATAGGTACGTTTAATTTATGGTTAAAGCCGGGTACTCACTAGCGAGCCGTAACTGCATGTACTGTAACCAAAAAAAACATAATGTGTACGTGGTTCGCAAACCTCCTGCGAGCGGTACGCGAGCGGCTCGCAGCGAGCCGATGTTAACAATTTACTCATTTCTGAACCTGAAACTGCAATATGCGTTAGAACCTCGTTACTGTATCACACATGTTACGGTTACGGCTCGCTAGTGAGTACCCGGCTTATTACTATTTTATTACTATTTTAGAATTGCAATAAAACAGGTGTAGAATTATTGACACCTCTCCATTTCTTCCGTGGATGTCGTAAAAGGCGACTAGGAAATAGGTTTAGGTAGGTCTGCTTTAAGCGACAGGCTAGCAACCTTTCTAAAAATTATAGAAAGTCTTCTAACTAATATTGAGTGAATTCTCATAGCTAATTCTAGTTACAAAAGAACAGAAAGTGAAATTTAGATTTATTTTAACGTAGGATAGTAGCTTGAAGGATTTTTCGACAATCATTGCTTAATTTTGCAGTTCAATGCCATATTTTAATTTTAAAATAGCTTTTCGGGTTCTATGGTAACACTCATCGATGAACTATTTGTTCTTATGCTTAGTCTGCAGTTGATAGGGTCACTGATCTCTGTCTGAAAATTCAGCTAAGATATAGCGGGATAAGTGAGGCTAGACTTGCAGTTTCTACTTCGTCTGCCGCATTAAGGGGCAGCGCAGACGACAGAGTTTTGTGCGATCGAGTCTGCGCAGCAATAAATTCTCTGAATGGCGCGCTGACAGTATCCACGAAACTCTGAATGGAAATTCCTGGAAACTGTCAGCGCGCCATTCAGAGAATTTATTGCTCCACAGACTCGATCGCACAAAACACTGTCGATAGACTATCCACGATGGACTTTTTAGTCTGTGAAAATAGAAGCTATGGAATTATTATGCCGTAACGCACACGACGCGCAGAGTCCGGCGCACAATGCATACAATATATGCAGACTTTTTGTACGGTACAGACTCGATCGCACAAAAAGTCTGTCGTCTGTGCTGCGCCTAAGGGGCAGCGAGACGCAAGTACATTAGAATCACACGAGAAAGACGGCTCACTGGTTTTTTGGTAAAACCACGAGCCGATTTAAGAAAACGAGTAGAATGTTTAGTCGTGGAATAAACCACTCTTTTTATTCGCGAGTTAATATTTTACTTTAGCCTGAAAAATATGCTAGAAGTGGCTACGACACGTATAAGGATAACAGCTAAGTCTAGGATATACATTGACTATCAAGGTAGATACCATCTATCTTGACAATACTATCAGTTTATCTCGTGGGAGCCACCTTCAATGTCATATTTCCGGCGTGCGGTGACCACTGAACAATATTTCTACCTACCACTTTCAATCCGCTTTTTTATTTCACTATAACTGAGTCTCACGGTAGTTTTGTGTTCTTAATGTAAGTACTTGTCTGAAAATACTAACATATCCAGACTTGTAGTGGGTAGTTAGATAAAAGCTTGTAAAGTTTTAAGTGCGGTAATCTGATAATCCTGTCCCTTGCGTTTATGACAGGCTCGAAGCGTCTGGATACTTAATTTTAGAGTTAGAGCCGTCTTTACAGATTTTATTGACAGCCGTAAAAAGTTCATACAATTTTAATCTTGCCCTTTGCGCTTTGTCTTAATAATTAATTTAATTATCTCAGAGAACACTATACCACCACTGTTTCATTCACTGTATTTCTTCAGTCAGCATATTTAATAATACCGAATTTAAAGATATATCGCGAACAGGGATTGTTGAGCCACTTACCTATGTTTGTATTAACTTGGTCGTGCAAACACTGATCCAATAGCTGACATCTAGTCGGTCACATCGGTCATTGATTACACGTCTAAATTGCGAACAGTGGCAAGTGGCTCAACAATCCCGGTTCGTGACTGTACCTACAATCGGTGTAAGGTAGATAAATAATGTTGACCGCCTACGGCCAAGTCATTATCTACTTAACGGCGCTATGCAGAATGGGATCTCGTGGCAAACCTTTCAACTAAGCATATTGCTATGCCAAATACCTAACCGAATCCTGCCCGCTTGCTTGCTTGCAGGGCGCGAGTAGAGTTGCACGCGAGATAGACTTTACCCGTCACTGTCTAATTAGAGACGTCAAAAAGTATCAAGGATTCTAAACGACACGCGCCTTTTGCTGTGCTAAGCGTACTGAGAAATAATAGAAATTGGTGCATTCTAACGCCATATATTAGCTCCTTTCCTAAATCATTAAAATATGCGCAGTGATTAAACAACACCGTCAAACCACTGCAAAAAGCCCATTAGTGTAATTATTAGATTGCGCTGCAGAATGATGGTTACGATGGCAAACTAGGTACTACTTAGTTATCTATGTATTCACTGACTTTTATAGTATGTGTGTTAAACAAATAACCCCAAATTCCCACGACGGACTGCACTGAAAGCAATTTACATAATTTTGCTTTGAAATCTAGTTTTCTGATTTGGAGTACGGAAAGTTTGGTTTTCAAAGCAAAACACAGCGTTCCGTGATTGCAGTTCTAAAGCTATTTAGGACTCCGTACCTATTCTAATAATGAGTTCATCGCGTTGTACAAAGTAACACATTTGTTTGAATTTAGTGAACTGAATTTGCATCGCTCTGAAACTGTAACGGTGTTAGGCTTGCTACTTAATTAAATATTATATTACTTATACCTTTATTATTAGAAGTAGAACTACATTCCGTTCAGTTTAAGGTTAGACTTATAACGGAGAAAACTGTAATTATTCTCAGTAATCCAAAGGTAAAACTGGGAATTATTGCAATAACACTTATTGCTGTTTGTTATTATGTTCTTAAAACAAACTGTTTCACCGTTTGCAGTGACGCCTTGGGTATACTAAAAAATGTGCGAAGATTTGACCGTTAAAAGTCTAATGTTTTCCTGAATGGGCCATAGATTGCTCGAAAGTCCACGGTAATTAGCGGTAGATACAAAACAGCCGTTTTTGTCGCAACACATTTTAGCTTGCATTGGTAAGATCTTAGTCCTGATGCGTTGCAGCAAAAAGCTATATCTATAATTCTAGGAATTAAGTATTTATTTATGTTTGAAGGTGTTCTAATGTATTGTTCCAGGAGTGCTGGTGGTCAACGTGACGTGGCGAGGCAAGACTTACGTCGGAACCCTGCTGGACTGCACGCGTCACGATTGGGCACCGCCACGGTTAGTATAATATCCATGTTTTCTAAGTGTTACATAAAAATAAAATGGTTACATACATACATATCTTCACGCCTCTTTCCCACAGGGGTAGGCAGAGACTACTTTGTTCCACTCGCTACGATCCTGACATACCTCTTTTGCTTCATCCACATTCATCAGTCTCCTCATACATGCTCGTCGGTTTCGGGTACTCTTGACCTGACCTGTTTCTAAAACGTCCGCGATTTGGTCACGGAACGTCCGTCTAGGTCTTCCCCTCCCACTGCACCCATCCACATTCCCCGTATAGATTTGTTTTGTCAGTCTTCTTTCATCCATCCTCTCTATGTGTCCAAACCAACTAAGCATACTTTTTTCAATTCTATTCACTATATCTACTTTCACCCCAGCTCTTTCCCTTATCACACTATTTCGTATTCTGTCTTTCAGTGTTACACCTTCCATACTCCTTAACGCTCTCATTTCTACTGCATTTATTCTACTTTTATGCTTCGTTTGCCATACCCAACTTTCGCTACCGTACATTAGTGTTGGAACGAGCACCCCTCTGTGGACAGCCAGACGCGCCTTTTTCGACACCTTCTGGCTGCTCATGAAGGCGCGCAGCGCTCCATTTACTGTATTTCCTGCATTCACTCTTCTTTCAATATCACTTTCACACTTACCATCTTTCGTAAACGCCGATCCCAGGTATACAAACTCTTTTACTTGTTCTACATTCTCACCCGCAATCATAATCTTACATTCTGTCCCGCAATCATCTTTTTCAAACACCATAACTTTCGTTTTGCTCACATTAACTGAAAATGGTTAGATATACATAATTGTCGGACGGCGATGTTTTAAGTGTCTTTGGTGTATGTTGATTGTCTAGAATTTGGTTTGTGTTTAATGGTCTGCTTAAGCGAGGATTCAAAGAACGACGTGACTTTTTTATATGGTTCTCTTCTAAGCCTAGCGCTTAGTTAAATTAATCGGACACAAAACACATAATTACTAAAAACACTCATACTCAAGAGTTTGGGAAGATCACCGAAAACTTTCGACAAAATCTGTACAATTATATTTTTAATTTTCTTTAACTACGAGAACTATACGATAAGGGCCCAAACCAGCGTCCTTTTAAACCGAAAAAAAAAACACGTTCTAACGTCGCGCATAAAAAAAACAATGCACCGGTCCCCATTTTTAAAGCCATTTAAAGCATGCTCCTATAAACGCCTAATGTTTTGCTGGTTTCATAACATGGCTCATTTGCGACCCAAATGAGGTTAAAGGTTGGATTGCAGCCAGAAAGCTATTCCAGTAGAAATGTGCTTGTGTTATACCTAAGCCCCTGCTCATTACTAATGCGATTCAAACTCAGCTTATAGTGTGATCAGTGGGTAGTTTTGCCTGGAAAGTTTTCCGGGAGTTTTGAAAATTGGTAATATTATAGATTTTGACGTGCTCTTTCTGAATTTCAACTTTGCCACCTCGTATCTTTGCCGCTAACGCCGCCATATTGGAAAAATGGCGCGTGAAAGCAGTTTTTTGACAATATCTCCTGTCTGACTCATTTTAAGATAAAGCAGTCTATTACAAAATAAAACTAGAGACAATTTCCTACAATTTTTGTCTTAGTGCTTATTTCATAAAGTCAATAGTTTTGGCGTACGAGCGCCACAAAGTGTACTCTAACACTACTCCACGAAAAACTCAGCTTGTCTTTTGTCATTCAATAGAGGTTTTGACAGCCATATCTTAGGGAGTTATAAATATCTAAGGGCTAATTCATTAACAATATGAAAGAAACTAACACTTTACCGACTTCAGTGCTCGTATAATGAACGAAATAGGTACTTCTATTTTGCTCGCAAAAAAGCGTGAGACGTATGAAATTTTGCGGCGCTTGCGTCTTTTTTGAGCTAAACTAGAAACCATTTTACCAAAAACGCGTAAGATGTCTGAAATCCTACGGTGCTTACTGTTTTTTCGAGTCGATAAAGTTTGTATAGGATAACAATATTTTCGATATTTTTAATACTTTCTTACCGTATAAATTTTCCCTGAACTTCGACAAACATGTTAAAAAAAGAATTGGCCAAATTGGTCCAGGCGTTGTTGAGTTATGCGCTTACCAACACAATTTGCGAAGTGTACTTTGTGGCGCTCGTACGCAAAAACTATTGACTTTATCAAATAAACACTAAGACACAAATTGTAGGAAATTGCCTCTAGTTTTATTTTGTAATACACTGTTTTATCGTAAAATGAGTCAGACAGGAGATATTGTCAAAAAACTGCTGTTACGCGCCATTTTTCCAATATGGCGGCGTTAGCGGCAAAGATACGAGGTGGCAAAGTTGAAATTCGGAAAGAGCACATCAAAATCTATAAATTCACCAATTTTCAAAACTCCCGGAAAACGTTCCAGGTAACCCCTTTAACTCGTCTTTATTGACTGGATCATTATTCAAGTTGGCAAAGCGTTTTTTAACCTAACTTTGGTTGTGGGGTTTGTAAAACGTCTCTGAAGCGTGGCTTTGGCTATGAACGGAGTGCTAAAATAAGTCGGTATTTAGTCAAAGAACCGTACATAGGAAGTGATTTCACCAGTAGTACTGAAGGAAAAAGTCGAGCTATTTAATAACTGTTTCATAATGAAATGCTTGCATAGTGGGTTATGACTTATGATATTATGCCATCATGTGCGACTTACCAAAACTTATAAGGATATACGCATTTAGTCTCGCCTTGTACAGATTTTCTTTAATTATAATATCATCCAGCGACAGTATATATTATTGAGATAATTAACTAAAAAGAATTTTTCTTTCAGACGTTAATTATCTCAATAATATATATTGAGATAATTAACGTCTGAAGGGAAAATTCCGCATAATCCTTGCTTTCATAGCCAAAATTAGCTTCGTTAACCACATTCCAGTAAGTCATTAACGTCTCAGCAGCACTAAAAAGCTAAGGAGAATGAGATCTCTGTTGTGTGCGTAACCATTATTAAAACAGATTGATTGTACCTATATAGCCCCGAAAACAATTCCTTAACATCATTTGGTTGGAATTCGGCTTAAAAGAGCCCGGTGTCGGCTTGATAGCGCACCGTGTCGGTAAAATGGCTCGGCTTAAAAAAGGTTAACAAATCGCAAACCCGTGACCGACCCATTTTTAACAGGGCGGCCCATTCCGGCTCCCCGGAGAAATCTCCGGCACCTTTTCCCGGCTTAAGGGTCGTATACAGTCGAGCGCTTCTCTGGCTGTCTCTAAAAGTAGAATTAGAGAAAAAATACACTTTCTTAACCCTCATGGCATCGTATCACACCTAATGCTGTGTCTGCACTTGATTAATTAGTTAAATAGAGCGAATAAAGATACTTTGCGGGAGAAAAAGTGCCTCGTTTTTTAATTTTTCACGTGTAGTGTCGGGTTTAGAATATCACCTGTCCGTTTTATGGAGAGGTAATTGGTTTAGATGGGTATGTTTTAGGCGACAGGCGATACAAACACATACAAGGTCACAAAATTGTATGCAAAGTTTGACGAATTTTGATGAAAAAATGTTCACTGTTTTATACTTCCGAGTACAGTTAAATGAAATCGTTACATACATACATACATATTCTCACGCCTGTATTCCCAAGAGGGGTAGGCAGAGCACATGAATTAAAAAAATCCAGTGCCACGTTATGATATTATTATGCCATCATGTCATGTGCGACTTACCAAAACTTAAATGGATATACAAACTTACAACAATACGAAGCAATATGTCCCGCCTTATACAGAATTTGAAGCCATGAAGTCGTTAAGTGTGTTATAATAATTATTACAGGACATTTTGCACTTTTGAAGTAAGTATTTTCTTGATTAGAAAGACGTAGCATAAAAATCATTCGCATTCTTATAAATGTTCCATTCTGTACTGTACTTAATACCCGAGTTGTAAAGCAATTAAGTAAAAGGTAGAACGTGGCTTATTTAAAATTGTAAAAGTATTGTGTAAGATGCGTTTTTATTTTAGGCGACTAACTGCTATGCCAACAACAACAACAATGCGGCGTTGGCTTATATAGACTAAGCACTTCCAAGTTTACATTCTTACCTTTTTGAAATAATTGTTCCCTAACAAGTTACATAATTTAGGTATCCTTCGGGACTTAACCCCACTAAACATTAATGCAAAAATTACCTCAACCGGCCGGCCGCGTGGTTCACAATCACAAGTATACTTCTACTTATTAAAATGTTTTGTTTTCTATGGTTGAGTTATGGTTGAGTTTTACGGAGGATTTACACGTGACTGAATAAGTAAATAAATATACGGTTCTCACACGAAACCATAACTGTTAAAGTTAAAAAACATGAAATTCAGTTCAATTTAAATCATTGTGCATGAAATGTTTCACACTTGCGGGTTCCCGAATACGCGAACAAAAAACCCTCGTGGCCCGCCCCTTACAAATTATGGTTTTCCATCGGGACTAGGCTTTCCTTTTGTAACGGCCACCTGGTGCTCAAATTACACACGGCTCGAGTTAATTTATTAAGCGGCTTAACGCGACAGGCGCGTTGGATGCAGCTCATAAAAATAAGAGGGACACCGCGCTTTTAGCCTCACGTATTCCTAAAGGATTATTCTTTTTTTAGATTCTGTGACTCACCGACGGAGGAGTTGGACGCACGGACTCCAAAGGGCCGCGGCGCGAAACGAGGTCGCGGAGCAGCCCCCACGGATATGACCAACTTCACAGAGACGCGGTCCTCCGTGCACAGCAAGCTGCGCAACGGGGGGGCCAAGGGCCGGCGCGCCCTGCCCTCCCCGACGCCCTTCACGCCGCCCCGGCCCGACAACAAGAGGAAACGGACATCTGAAGCCGAGGAGCGTCCACCGACGCCCAAGGCCAAGCGACCGCCTCCGACTCCTTCCTCCCCGCCGCCCGACCCCGTCCTCCTCGAATGCCCCGAACCGAACTGCTCCAAGAAGTACAAGCACGCGAACGGTTTGAAGTACCACAGATCGCACGCGCACGGTTCGCCGGATGACGATGACAAGGACGGGTCGAGTTCGGAGCTAGAGGAGACTCCGCCGGAGCCGGCGTCGCC
>BHDV01012099.1:162324-182993 GCA_005406045.1 Adoxophyes honmai
CCCGCGCACAAGCCTCCCAAGGACAAGGACGATAAGAAGGAAGACGTTAAAGTCAAGCAGGAGGGCCAGAAGCCCACCACAGAGACCCAAGGCCCGCCACCGCCGCCTACATCCCAGTACTACCTGCCGTATATGCAGGGTCCACACTACGGAGCCTTGCCGTTCGATCCTGTATACCGTGCGCCTCTTAGCCCGATGTTGGTTGGGGGTTTTGGAGGAGGTTGGACGGTACCTCGCTACCACGCGCCCGAAGACCTATCCAGACCGGGAGCACCTTCCAAACTAGAGTTACTACCCGGGCATGCGCCTCAGTACTCGTATCCGCACGCTCCGCACAAGATTCATGAGCTTCAGGAGCACGCGAAGTCTCCGCAGGCGGCCAAGCCGAGGCCGGAGCCCCCGAAGGAGCCGCCGCGCTCGCCGCCGCCGCAGCGGCACGTGCACACGCACCACCACACGCACGTGGGGCTGGGGTACCCGCTCTACCCGCCGCCCTATCCTGGTGAGGCCCGTAGATAGATGTGATCTTCCACCGATAGTGACTTGGTAGTCAGTAGGTACATTTAAGGTTGCCATCCGTAGTTTATAATAAAGTATTTTACGTACGATAAAACATTTTTGGTGAACTTATCTAAAAATACATTAATACTTAAATAAATAGTAGCTGAATAATGCAATGGAATATAATAATTCCGTGCCAAATATGTAACGCCAAATTAAAAGGGCCGCACTCAGCATGATATTACGGGTAATCGTACTTTGAGAACAATTAAATTATTTTAAAAAGTTTATATGTATTTTTTCTTTAAACGAAATTTATCAATGAATTTGATCCAAAGTGCAAAAAGTAAAAGGAGGTACTTATGTTAAAAAAAGTACCATATTTTAATACCATATGCTTGTTTTTTCTTACCTATTATAATCAATGTGGTTAAAAAAAAGGTGGCAACCCTAATTTGAATCTTTGGCTCTGGTCAGGTTTGCTTGCTTTTTGTTTACTAGTGTAGATGATTATCTGACAGTAATAAAACTAATAAATAATACTTGGGCTTGGTTTGTTTTTTCGTACAAGTATTGATCATCAAACTCCTATATTCGCAAGTCATTTTCGAAAGAAACTGTTATTCGACTTGAAACGAATGTGAAAATATCGCTTGTGTTTGTTGCAATTATACACCTAGACTGACTAGCTGTAGATAACTGTGCCCTTAGCTCTCTATTACTCTTCACATACAGAGATATTTTAATCAATCAAATAAACATTTCCATTTCGAGCGGTATTCTCACAGGAGCTATTGCACCGATTGGCAAATTAGCTCAGCTCGTAAACCCCGACGAAGGTAAAGCTTCCTCAGGGCGAGCCAGTGTCGTGACGCTTGTGGTTGTTTGCAGGGGCGCGATAGCACGCGGACAAGCGGCAGAAGCCCGCTCAGCCCGTGTGAGCGCCCCTGACGCTCGTTTGTGTTGCAGCGGCGGCCGTGCTGGCCAGCACGCAGGCGGTCGTCAACTCCTTCCCCACGCCGCCCAAGTGAGGCGCGCCGCCGGCCGGCGCCCGCCGCCCCGGCCCCGGCCCCCGGACCTGACTAAAACAACCCCCAGTGTGAACGTGAACGTTATCCGAATTCGACAACCCTTAGCTTTCGATTGACTATACGAATTCGCAACTAATCTATGCCTGTAGCCATAATTTGAACACTGTGATCTCGCGTAACCCACTGTGTATGTGATGTGCGCTTTGAATGTTAGTGTGTCCGAACCGATAGTTACCTGAATTCTTTTATAGTTGGACGAGTGAACTCTTAGTGAATGTGACCGGCCGGACCGCGCGGACGGTGGCCGTACCCGCCACTTAGCATCTATCGATAACTTTGTTTTATATTTTCACTAGTGCAAGCACAAACTAGTTCTGTACATATTAGTGTTATGTGTAAATTACCCTACTATGTTAGTGTTCCGTAAGGGATAATAATGTGTAATATAAACATCGAATTCTCCGATTCTCCCACTGGGCATTGTACTGAAGTTGAAGCCCCTTCTAAATTGATATCAACGCGAATACAACCTAGTATCTACAACAGCATTCCACGATAACGAAAGCGAACGTACCTAGTTTTAACGTTAGTTTACTAATATTTAAGTAATTTAGTGTAAGTTCAAAGGCGTCAATGTGATCATTACAATATGAGTCGTAGCGTGCACAAATCGTACTATTTCGATACTTAATAGTGAGTATGTAAGCATCCTATAGGTCGTCGAGTGTTTGAGCATCGCTGTACGTGTATGTCTGGCTTTTAATCATAGGTAACTAAACAATCTCAGTCCGACGTCTCACGATGCAAGGGACCGCCGCTCGCGCCGCGGCCCGTGGGGACGGGGCGCACGCGGCGGATAATGTTCCATAGTTTCCGTGTCTATAAAGCATTTAAACATCATAAGATATGTTACATATAATTTCAAACAGTCTTCCAGTCGGTTGATTTGGAGTATCGTTACTGATCAGTCCTCCTAGTTTCGCATTTCTATTTCCCATAATACCAGATGTGAGGCAGCCAAATGATCGACGCTTCAACTCTTACACGTTGTGATGCTGAATGGAATGATCGTGTAGACGGTGTGAGTCCTCGTTGATTGATTGCATTTCAAATATAAGTAGTGGACGTTTATAACACATTAGAGATTGGACTAAATATAGTGATTTGGTATTATTTCATGACATTTTAGTCAATGTACGCGTGTACCTGTCTCATATTAACAAAAACCTATATTTGTATAAATGCTGGGCCTAAAAACCTATTTTTTATCGTGGTAAGATAAACCAAGTCAGCTAGGGGTTCATTTTGTAAAACCGTAACTGATGTCAAATTGTCTTCTGCAGCCTGTGAGATTCATCAATGTTTGCAATTAATGGAAGCAGTAATAGGTATTTGACAACGCGGCAAGATCCAAACTGTTTCCTCAAACGCCGTTATTATATGACAAGCAGAACTAGCTAATTGCTTTCGTTTTGGATCTTGGCTCGTTGTAAGTTGTGGAGGTAATATTAATGTTAACTACAGTTAAATGTAGCCATTCACTTAGGCGAACATGACAAATTATAGATTTTAATAATGGTACCTTGTTTAAAGTAGTTAGCATTTCCAGACGCAACTGTATTATTTATATCATTGTCAACGACATCATCATTAGTACTTCCAATGATAATTGATTTTAAATTAGAATTTTGTCAGCTTCCATACTGCTTAAACGACAATGATTTCATACAGGTCTTCCGTTAACTGTCAATAGTTCCTTTTAGTTGATTGCGCTGTTTGCGCTTCTTTTGTAATAAACAAGTGTTGCTTATTATGTAATAGTACCAGGAGAGCATGGACACTAGGTGCATGACCAGCTGAGACCTGCAGCAGACTGACTGATACTATATTTGCACGACCCACGCGACTGTGACGACCAAAGCGAAAGCCTAAATAAATGCGTTGAACTCAGTGACGACTGCTCAAATCGTTGAATAGCTTAAGAAAAGATTTAATTTACTGTGTTCTTGTCACTTTGGAAATTGAGCTGTGTTGAATGATAAATTGGTACCTCCACACTGAAATCTTAAGTCTTATCAGTGAGGGTTGCAAGAACCATGTACCATTTTAGGGCAAATATTGGCAACATTCTTTAAAAAATGTCGAAGCTAATATTTGTCGTAAAATGATTCGTTCGTCTGATTAATGTTATTTGAAACATTTATCGCTGTAAACGAGGACGTGTCTACGACACATTCTCGTCATGAGAACGCACTTGTCGTGTCTTGGCTGTAAAGTGCGTCAAGCGATAATTACACTGAGTCGGTCAACGAATGCTGTCTTTACATTAGACTGTTCCAACCGACGTCTCCTAGTCGGGCTTTGTCAGCCGGATGCGGTCGACTACACCTTAGCGGCCATCGCAGGCAGCGTGCGTAAGCGACTCTGTAATTGCCGCTTCATTTCCCATAGGGCAGATTTGACAGCTGTCATTTGCATATAAAATAAGTCCGATTAGATTTTCTATAGAAGTGACAGATGCAGAATTGGCCGGGTCCGAAATGTCTCAATGGAACCAGTTGCACTTGTTCTAATTGATATTTAACGAGACCAATATTTTTTTATTTGTGTCGAATATGTTTGCACTCCCGTTCAGTATGGTCTCTTTACACTGTGTGTGATTGAATAAGTTGTAATTAGACTTCTATTTGACTAGGCAAGACGATCGAATCTTAAATGAGCAAGTAAAAAGCTACTATTTCAACGCTTTCGATATGTTTAGTATTTTTATTCTTATGTTGTGTGTCTAAAATGTGTTCAGGCTATACCTCATTCACGGAGACAAGTAAATGGCGAAATCAAAAGCTGTGTTCAAACTTAGCTACCATTGTGATTTCGTAATAATTTTTCGTCCAGTTTCAAGTGTCAAATTATTATTATGTATTATCATTACTCTTGTTTTTTTCTTTCTCTTATACAATTGTTAAACCCTAAATATTTACTCCCAATTCCAATTAAATATTAAAATTCCCTTCTATTATAGTAGCCAGGTGCAAACACGATTTTCGAAATTGTCAACTTTTGTCTTTGTCATTAGGATTACGTGACAGAAAGAGAGCGCTATATTCACTTGTCTCCATGACTAGGATATAGTACAGTTGGTCGTCACAGCGCGCGGGCGCCGCATGTCCGCTAAATAATTACGCTTTCATAATTTTAAAGGCACGAGTCGCGACTTGGTATGGAAAATGATTGTTGTATTTATAATGTATCGATACATAATAATTATGGACATTTGTGTATTTTTTTGATGTACTAAAGCCAAGTTTGATTTTTCTTAGAAAAGAATTCGAAACTTTAAAAAGGAATAAAGATAAATTATTTCTTAGAAAATGGGTTTTTATTTCTTATAAAAATTACTTACTATAAACACTATTCTAAGAAATCTTAGATTATTGTCAAATACATCGTCTTAGTTCAAAATTGTGAAGATGACTAGGAAAGAGTTTTAAATAGGTACGTACAAAAAGTGCGCGGTAACTTACAATATATTACATGTTATACAAATTGTGATGCATTACAAACTAAAATTAAAGCTTAAAATTTAGTTTAAATAAGGTAAAGTAACAATAAATTATTAGTAAAATTAAAGTTAAAAAAATCACGTTTGGGTGTACAAATGTTTTGAATGTTTTACCAATCTGAAACTGTTAAGCATTTTAAAACTACAGTTTATAAGATGAATTGTCTTAAAATATTTCTTTGGCTGTATTAAAAATACTGTCGCTCGAATATGACCGTAAATTTCGTTTAGAAAATGGTGAATAAAAAAGATTCAATAACGAAAATCAATCATATTCGGAGAGATAAATTCGGAATAGAGATCTTCAAAGGCTATTTTATCGAGTTAGAAATCGAGTATTTTTGTCGAGACCGATATTTGTAAGAATTATAAAGACTTTCATTCTTTCAATTCATGACAACGTTTTCAAAAGCTTTGATTGCACAGAGGAATTATGCACTAATTTAATGTAACCTACGAGCGAAACTAATAGAGAGACAAAATTTAAACTAAATACGGACAATTTAAAATACCTACACTCTATGCATCAAAATACATTGTAAATGTACAACAAGTACAATAAAATTTACAAATAAAAATACTAAAAATCACTGCTTATCGTAAAGCTAGTCCTTTGACACGAGAATTAAATAAAATACTGTTTAAAAAAAACTAGTCTATGTCGTCGGGCCTCAACTGCCGTTCGCCTTCGTTTAAAAAAATTAACATGGCTTTGTACAGAAGGTACAAGCCTAGCATACGCCTGTCTTTTAGCGGCCAGGACGCGGCAACGCCGTAGTAGTTCCCGCTTTTTAAATTTTTCAAATTTGGAAGGCCCAGGACATCTATCATGGCCGCCTCGTTGGTGTAAGCTTCGGCCGGAATGACGTTCTGGAATATGTGGAGGCAGACTACACCGACCTTGTCTGACCAGATGTCGAGGATGTGTTGGACTTTCTTGTCTTTTGAGCTCTTAAAGTCACGCTTCCAGAGCGTGAGAGCTTGGTAGAGATGGGAGTACGGGCGGGAGCGTTTGCCTAAAAAAATAAAACATAGTCAATTTAAAATTATTAAAGACTTTTCATGTGATAATTATTTTTTTAAATAGTACTAATGCAAATATTTTTTCTAAATCTTTGTCTATACTGTCTATAGTGTGAAATCAATTAAAAGTGCGCGTCTAAGATGAGTTAGCTTTTTAGGTAGTTGAATTAAAGATATAATGGTATCATTAGAAACCATAGTGTAGTGAATTTAACAGGGCAACTTATTGACACAGTAGTAAGGTTGTAACTACATCAAAATCGAGTGCCAAGTCGAGCAAAAATCTTAAATTGGGCACTTATTTGACTAATACAAAAATGGCGTCTATATCCTCACCTTTTCCAACGTAAAATATGGAGTTAATGAACGTGACCCACAAAGCATGGTGATTCTGCGACCCGGCCTTGGCCGGCAGGTTTTGGGTCAGGCGAGGATCTAGCAGTAAGTATGTGAAGGAAGTCTTCGCAGTGCCTTCCCGCCATTTCTTGTTAGAATTGGCAAAATCCGCTCGCGCCTTGTTTTCTAGTTCTATGTAAGGTGATAGATTATTCATCCAGTCGGTCGTACGTAGCGATCTTTCTAGCTCTATACTGTAAGCTGAAAAGTGAAGTTTGTAGATTCAAGTTAACATGAACATCACTGTAACATTAAACAAGAAAGTATTTATTACCTTTGTCTAGTATGATTTTAGATACGATATTACACGGAAATTTGAGAATTTTGACTACCATTTTGGACAAAAAATAAAGAAAATTTTCCTACAATTACAACAAAAATAATGACATCTAAAAGTAAATAAAAACTGACATTGTCACAACTGAAAAAGTAATAACATATTTGTAAACCTACCTTTTCCGTGTTTTTTGACAACTATAGGTTGTTTTTTCAGTGCCTGTAGTTTCTTCAAGTAGAGGGTCTTGGTTCCATTATGGATGGGTCCAGGGTTGTACCCCAGCTTTAGCAGCTCTGCCCGGAGCGTGTGGCTGTCATAGATAACGGAGGTGGGCAGGGAAGATGCCACGGACACGATAGTTTGGTCGGGACTCGCTTCTGCTGCCTCGTCTACTGGAAGACTGGAAAAATAGATAACGATTATAAGGATGTTAAATAAGGAAGAAATTGGCAGTAGTAATGTTTTCCAGGAGAATAAAATCGCGCTAGAAAGTGATTGCGCGGTCACGCATTACAAGAACTAACTTTATAAAAGTGTATACATATTGCCTGCTGTAGGTAGTTAATCTAAATCTAGAAACATGTCAGGTCAAGAGTACCCGAAACCGACAAGCATGTATGAGGAGATTAATGAATGTGGATGAAGCAAAAGAGCTATGTCAGGATCGTAGCGAGTGGAACAAAGTAGTCTCTGCCTACCCCTGTGGGAAAGAGGCATGACGTTATGTATGTATGTATGTAAGTATGTACAATACTTACACTACAGGCGAAACCAGAAGCCTTTTTTCGATCAGCACCACATCCTCTTCTTTATCCTCGTATTTGTACTCCTCCTGTACGTTAGCTATCACAATACTGCCCCCAGAAAAAATGCTGCTCACACCACTACTCGCCGATGATCTCCTGGTATTCATGGCGGGCGCCACTGCCTCAGTCTGGCTGCTACACAACCATTCGTTAGTCTTATTCTGTACAACGATCAACGCCTTATCCAACTGTGAATTATCATCAGTCAACAGTGACTGAGAATTGTCTAGAGTCAATTTATCAAACTCTGAACTCAGAGTTTGCGTCTTGCATTTCTTCAAACTGCTTTTCGTCTTATAATTTATATGCGTAATACTGTTAGGCGAGCCTGGTAGTGAGAAATTCTCGTAAACACTAACGCGGTTTTTTCTAGAATCTTTATCTTGGCAAGAGCATGACGTTCTGTCGTCAATGGTGTCTTCTAAAGGTTTGACGCCACTTATTTCTATGTCGACTGGTTTGCTAGTCAAGCACGTCTTGTAGCTCGTTCTCGTTTCGTTAGAAGCTCTATCTTTAGTGAGATCAAGGGTTATGTTTTTGGTAAAGTCGTTGGTGTTCCACGGGACTGATTCGTCTTCTAGGTTGTCTCTTAGGATCGTCGGGTACAAGTTGTTCATGACTAGGCTGGTTTTCTCGCACCAGTCGCGGACCATTTGGGACCTGCCATCCGAAGTCCGGTGCAGCGGGTTGTTGCTCACCGGCTCATACTCGGCGACCACTTGGTCAGTCGTCATTAGTATTTTATCTGTAAAGGGAAGTGAATTTATGATCAGCTTAGAATCTAAGCCTTAGATAGTAACTATGAACGCGAATGTTTGTATAGATAGATTTCAATGAAATTGCATATACAACAAAATTACGTTGTGGACTTCTCAAACTACCTAGTTCGAGAATTTTGTGCACAAACGAAGTCGCGGAGATAAACGAATGAGCCTAAGACACTGAGAATAGGTAGATTAGGAAGCTGTAGGCTTAGCACGACATGGCACGAGTAGAGATACGCGCGAGATAGGCTATACGTGTCACTGTCTAACTAGAGACGTCAGAAAGTGATAGATGACTATCTCGCCCGCGAGCCGACTACAGTGTGTTACCGTGCTAAGTACTGAGTAGGTAAGGTGTATTTGTTATTTTTAACTCTATCTGTCTGTCTGTATATCTGTTACCTTTTCAAGCTTCGTGATTAAGTTTAGTAAAGGAATAGTTTGAGATCTGAGGAAAGAGTCTTTTAGTCTCGTAAAAATGCATTGTTCCTGCGAGTTAGCCTCAGCAAAATTTCACGCAGATTGGAGCCGCAAACAATAGCTAGTAGTAAAAGATATTCAAACTGATTGAACTTCATCGATTTTGTAATTCTTTACAAAAAGTTGAATAAAGGGACTATTGATTTTTTCTGTAGGCTGTAGATGAGTACAAAGCAAACAACCTTTCCGTCCGTGGAATGTACCTACCTGTACTTTTTGGAAGTATCATTGATTTCTATGGAAGCGCCGAACAATGCAATACATCGATGCGGCGTAACATCCGATTCAAGAAAGGAATTTAATCTTGTTATTTGTTAGGTTACGTTTAGACGAAAATTGATTGTGAATATGCGATTGTAAAACTCAAACTTTTTATTATGGCTAATGGTGGTTTACGAAAGTCTTGCATAACATTTCGAAATATTACTTAAACAAATAAGTAAAGACCTTACCTTATCAGCAGGCTAAAGTTATTATAAATTTCATTAAACTACGTTTCGACGCCATTAAGATAAAACCAATATCGCGAAAAACGAAAACCCGTAAATATTTGACTCACCGTTTATTTATTTTTAACTTTTCCTCTTTTCTTATCAAATTACAATAACAGTTAATTATTAATAATTAATGAGTTTTTGTTACCACAGCAAGAAACAATTGGTTAAAACAAACTTTATTCTGCAAAACAAATATTGGTACTCCTTACAAAATCTAAAATCTAAAAATGGGATTATCAAAGTACTGACTGGCTGATCATGGCATTAACTATCTGTCATCCTATCTGTAGTAAGCTAGGATAGCTAGATTGAATATTGGGACCAGCCTTAAAGCTATCTGAGATTGGACTTACCTAAATCTAAAGTATAAGCACACTCTGATCCAAATGTGTCATCCTGTTGATCCACAACATTATGTAGGTAGTCGTACACCTCCCATTGCTCCTCCCGTGCTGCATAGTCGAAGGCAGAGTGTCCGTCCAGGTCTATCCTTGACGGGTCTCCTCCGCAACCCAGGAGGAGCTTGAGGTTGTCCACGCGGCCCCATATTGCTGCTATGTGGACTGGACTGATTCCATCGTCAGTACTGGAAAGTCATAATGCTGTTTAATAAAAATATGTAATATTACTTAATGCACTTTTTTATTATTTGTATTTCAAGCAGCAATTGTCTGTCAAATGATGGATTTAAGATAAACTACTTTTATTATCATTACATTTCAAATATGTACTTTTTTAATTACATACTATGAAAAATCAATTCAAAGTTAAAAAAGAAAGGTTTCCATATTGCTACAGAGCAAGTTCTGCCAGGCAATCCATATAAAAAATTAAGAAAAAATAAGATTTAGCAAGTGATATTTACTACCAAAATTATCTAAATTTTGCAAGTCATTTCTTCTCTTTTTATTCATTGTCTTTTCAATTTTCTTTGCTAAATGTTTGCCAGTTGCTAATTAAAGTAAAATATGCTTTTAACCAAAAGTAAGAAAGTAAAGTAAGTAAACATTATGTTGTGCATTCCCTTCCTGTATCTAAGTAGGACCCAATGACATAAAAACAAAAGTAGAAAATACATTTACTTAGGTATGTTTCTAATTTTTTCTATTAAAAACATGATGTATTTTGTCTTATGATCAATCGAAATATAGGTTGTTATCTATTGTTTCTTGTTACAACCAGTTTTTAGGACCAAGCAAAAAGTGGCTTTATCCTCATACAGTCTTACACAACATTCCTTTCCTCTTAAGTATGACTCATGCCGAGATCATTTCAAGGAGAGGAGATAACAATAAAAGTGTTTTGTAACATTCATTAAGTAATAGAACTGGGATTCATGAATTAGTGTTTATATAATTATTCGTTTTTAGAAAAAAAGTAATCAAAACAACATGCTGTGAAATTTTGCAATGCCCTTTTTTATTGGGGCAAGTGCTTTAATTGATGATATTTTAGTTAATTTTACTATGAGAATATTAAAATTGGCCATAGGTCAACCACAATTATGGTGACTGTAACTTTCCAGATGCTAAAACAAAAACAAACAGCACTTAAGTCTTATTTTGATTATGCCATGAGAGATCAAAATTATGCAACAGTTTATCTAAAAATTTATGTTGAATCCATACCAAAATGTTATTGTTACATCAAACTATATACACAAACATCCATAGACTTGCTTATGTACATCATAGCTTAAAATTTTTGGAACATCCATTACAAAAGAAAAATTTGGGGTGCAAAATATGGAGACATTATCACAAGTTTGTTACTAATTATATGGCATCTCCATAATGTGTGTTAGTTAGTATGTGGTACTGATGAACCAAAGTAGTTGTGTTTGAGGCACTTTAATCTAGATTACTAACTCAATGTCATAACATTGAAATAATATAGCTATCAAAAAGTTATGAAGCTGATAAGATACATGATGACCCAATTTCTAGACTAAAATGGGTAATAGGTATACAATTTAAGTTTGTAACTTTACACACCCCAATAAGAAAATACAAGAACAGTGAAATTATCAATAAAGAAAATTATATAAATTCTATATTGAGACAGTAAATGTAAAAAGGAAACTAATCATGTAATAATTGACTGACTAACACTCACAATTTCTCACAAATTTTCTGCAATGATGCAATGAACACTTTAGCAATATACCCACTTCTCAGAATGATTCTCTAGACCACATGTAAAATAATATTTAAAAAAATCACGTAATACTCACCACAAATTGGGATCGCCTCCATGCTTGAGTAAAATTTCTGTGCACTCTTTGGATTTATCCAAAGGGTCAATACCAACAGCTAAATGCAGCACCCCAATACCTTTGCAGGGTAATATCACATTTATATCAATTCTACTATCATTTAAAAATGCCTCCACTGATCTGTAAGATATTAAAATAGAAATAATTAGACCACCACACAAAAAAGTCAAATTGGAATAACGAACACTGAGTTTGGTCAATAATTACCGTGAATCTCCACTTTGTATTAAATCATACAACTTGAAGACTTCTCGATACGTCGAACCCATAGCTCTTCAAAAGTTGATATGAAACTACTTTGTCGCGATTAGTAGTCTGCACCTTGCAAAACCGACCATTTCCTTCGTAGCTTCCGCTCGCGATATCACTTCTATTTATAGCTCCCACTGTTTCTTTGATTTTACCAAAATGAGGCTTACCGCTATTAAGTTAGTAGGGTACAATATTGCGCAATTTGTGACTCACATTTTGGTTTCATTTGTTTTGCTTAGATTTTTCAAATTAACGTCACCCTTTCACTCCGCGGCCCTTTGTTTACGTTTGGCTTCTGACGTTTCGTTAAACGGAATCTGCGTTCCGTTTTCCTTCGGAACGTCAACAGATTATAAATGTTACTCTTGTGTTTATAATTAATTAATATCTGAAATTAAGGAAGTTTGCTTTTAATATATTCTAAGAATGTATATGTGTCTGTCCCTAAGGTCTATTTATTGCACTATTACACATTGCGCCATTTTTTGTTCCTCCTAAGAAACAGAGATGGCGCCACTTAACTATCGCTAGTTCAACGACCGGACAGGATTTAACGATTAGGAGCAAAGGTATGTTAAAAATTTGAATTAATGTTACTGTATGGTTAGAAACATTATCTTTTCTGTGTAATGGAGGCTCAATGTTGCCCTAAATACGTGTAAGCATGAAACTTATGTGGTATTCCTACAATTCGGCGTGTTTATTCGTTGATTAAACGCATGTAGGTATAGGGGTCCGAGTTCAATACCATGAGTCCTACAGTAAGTAGTACGGTTGTTTATGATTGTGAGGGAATTGAGCACTTATTTTTAGGGTTGCTAGCCACTGGAATACGGAAACCGGATTTTTTTGTTAAGGTTCCGCATTTTACGCCCTTCAAAATCACAACCAATCCATGAATACGCATCACTTTTACGTTATTATTTCGTGTTGCTTTATTAATTTTGCAGGCACAGTACGATAAGAAACAACTATTTAGGTATTCACCGATTAAAATTAAGCTCTGTTACTTTTCAACGATTTTTCTAGTTTAGGGCGTTGATTTGTTTATTTATGTATGTTTTAAAGTTTAGAAGCAAATCAACCCTGACCGGCGGCTCGCGCGTGCAACTATTATCCCTTACCTTTGCCATTATAGGATCCTGTTATTATTTCTGAGCAAATTATAGGGAGCAACACACTCACAGCGTCAATTTAGAGATCGTACACACTAGTGTTTTTAACGGAGGTTTCTCGACGGAGCGGAAACGCGGCGTTAAACCGCCGGCAAAAACGCTACCTAGATCTTAGAACTTTCAAAATACTTCGTGTTTTACGGAATGAAATAGTAACAAGAAATTAAAGTCGAGGCTAAAACATTACTGTAGTCCTCGATATCAGACTTAGCAAGTTTTTTTTTGTAGTAGGAGTACCCAGGTTCGCGCTTCGCTTTTAGGTAACTACCTGGAAAAAGTGCGGCGCTAAATTACTCTCTCTAAAATCTTGCTTAGTATGATGCCGAATAGTTTACTTAAAACCTTGCCAAGTTATAATAAGGGCGAGGCAATAACTGTAGTAAAATAACCAAGTATTTTATGACAAATTTTATTCATAGTGAGATAAAACGGATCTAAGTACTCACGTTTTTATATCGAGAGTAGCTCGAATGTTTTGGGCTAATTCGTGACTCATCATCTGGAGCTTACGTACCGTACGACGCGGTTAGGCGCGCATAAACGTGAGAAGATCGTTTATTTCATTCACCATGAGTGAGTTTTCCTAGTTTCATGTTTATAACTTACTTACTTTAGTACTTATTGTCTATTGTTTAGGACTTTTAATTTGTGGCACGCGGTCATCCAAATTTGTTTTTTTAAAAATTGGTCTACGCATTAGTTAGGGTGGGTGACCCTATAGTTGACCACGCACCGGTTGTTGACCATTTGTGACTTTGAATCTCAATATTAAGATTTACCGCCCTTTGCCGTTATTTTTAATGTTGACTGTAGGTTTTGACAACTATATCGAATCAACCAATCACATGTACCGTAGCAAAAATATCCACAGATTAGCCAATAACTTCGTTTTACTTTGGCTCGTCGATGTCGGTTGTGTTTCAACCGCCATTGCAGTAAGGAGCGTGCTTCGACAAGTAAAACTGATTTAGTGAATTTATGTGTTTTATTTATAAATATAGTTGATATTCTTTGTTTTTGAAGTTATTTAATGATTGTATTTAACTATTTTAATGTAATTTCTAGTTTATATTTATCAATTCCAATATTTTTACGGCTGGTTAACTACAGGCACATAATTTGTATGGTTTTCCTAAAGTTGACCAGTTGGACAACTATTGGCTTCTTGAAATTTTTATTTTTCTGTTTCTTTTTTTCTTTTTTTCGTAGCTATGGCATAAATAGATGCTCCACTTACTAGTTCATTATTGAATTTGCCTATTTTTCAGTAGTTGACCAGTGGTTTGACATTGGTACCGTAATACAAAAAAATATATCCTAAGGTTGACCAAACCTATTAAAAATATCTCCTATTCCACTTGTTGTAGATTAACCATGCAGCCAAAGAAAGTATTGTTCAAATATAAAGAATAAGACGTAAAACACTTAATGAAATTCAGTTCGGATGCAAAATTAGAGAAACATGTTATACCTAAATACAATATTCCACATTAACAAATCACACATTAATAATTTAAAATGAGATACTCCGTACAAAGAAATATGGGACCAGTAACAAAACAACGGTATGCAGATGAATAATGTATTTGCCGAAAAAATAAATCCTTTTTAAAAAAGAACAGTTGATAGATACTGTACCAAAAAATAATAATTTTCCTAAAGCGATTTTTAAGACTGATACGGAACTTTGATTGATCTCAGATAGTGTAGAAGTTTCGTACATTTTTAATAAGTATTATAATATTAAAAAACCTTGTATTCCCTTATTTCTTATTTTTAATTCTCCTTTTAAAAAAATGGTCAACTTTTGGTACAAACTCTAACAACAACTGGGGCCGGCTGGTCAACCTAAGGTACATTCCAGAATTTAACTTTTAAAATTGAAAAATAAATAAACTATTTGGAATTAAGTTATTTCCTTCTGAACCAATACTTTTGATTACATAATGTATCAGAAAAAAAATAAACTGGTAATATAAGTCAATACTATTATGCGCAACCACACTTTAAAGTCAAATTTTCTCCTTAACTGGTTTGGGACTGGAGCGTTCACCCTATATAGCTTTATGTCATTAGGTACAGTATATGTTTATTTTTAATTATAGTTAAAATTATCCTAAATATGCAACATGCACCTGTGCACTTAAGCAATAATTTGCTCATATTAATTCATGAATGTCAGTCATTGTGTAAATAGTAAATGGGTAGGTATATTGTATTTTAATGGGTTTAAAGATAAGTAAGTTATTTGCCTGCCAGTAACAACAAGCCCGCCTCAGTGATAAAACAGAACTTCTCTCCTATCAGCCGAGTTTATTGACGATATCCCTCACAGTAGCATTGGGTTAAAAGAGAACGCAACGTCTCCCGATATTGAATAACGAAAAATAAACATTTACTCAGTGAACTACAGACTCGGAAAGGTTAGTGATTTTTTTTTTAATTTTAGGGCTGCATTTCTTTTTTTTCCTAGTATTTGGTAATAGTGCCATTCTGCCATTTCTATACACAGCATTATTAACAATGCGTACGTTATTTGTGTATACTTAATTTGTTTTGGGTAAAATAAACTTTTAACCGCTCCCGTTCAGTATAACTAATTAATCACGGTTAGATAGTGTAGTAATGTACCTATGTCGAATTTATTTCATAATAATAATGATTACCTAATAAATAATATTGTCTTTTCCTTCTTATTGCATTCTTTGTGCCGTTAACTGCTATAAATAAAAATTTCGACGCACTATTTCTCCGTATGCACCTATCTAAAGTCTACATTATTATTTAATTGAGCTAGTAATTATACCTATGCATAAAAGTCAAAAAATTCTACGCCGTTAAGGTTGTCTAATTTACGTATTATTCTTTCCTTTGTCTGTCATACCTACCTACTAACCGTATCGTTGCCTATGTGCCAACGGGTAGGTTAATAATATTAGCAGAAACAATAGGCGAATTTGACATAGATTTGCAAAATAAGTAGGCATATTATAGCATAAGGAAAAATAACAAAAGCTGATAAATTGTGCCCGATAAACATACGCCTGTTATTTACAAGGTTTGCTTGGGAAATTTATCTTTTTAAGTTTATTGAAGTGTTCAAAAATAAAATATCTAGTTAAGAAAAAAGAAGAAAGTCGTAGACCACTCTGACAGCAATATAAAGATGCTGGTTCTTTTATTAATTTCATGTTACAAACTTTATTTCTCACGTTTTCACTTTGATTTACGGGTCCTTTATTTCTGACAGTCGGTGCCGGTTTACAATTTCCGCACGGCCTACATTTAGTTGATAATGATCATGGTCTTCAATTTAAAGGAGGCCGGCTTGAAGTAGGTAGTCGGCGATTACTTTAAAGTCAGATTGGATGTCACATCACATCTCATGATTTTTACTATCTGCTAGACTGCCGTAATGGGCGCTCCACACTCTCAAGAGAATCTCGCGAGAACGCGAGAAACGTGAATGTGGATTCGATTTCAAGCGATTTCTCAAGTTCTCGCGTTGTTCTCGCGTTGTTCTCCACTTTTTGTCGGTTTTTTGGCGCGAGACAAAGGAGCGCGAGAACGTGAGAACAGGCGAGAACGTGTATTGACTCCACACTCGCATGTTTCTCAAGCACACCATTCACGATAGCTCCGGGACGTGGTTGGATTTTTTAACGTGGTCCAATTTGATCGTCAATGGCGAATCGTCGCTCCAGAGTTCGAACCCACGTCCGCGCACGATATTTTCGGCGCGTCGCGCCAAACTCACCGTGAATGCCGGATCCCACGTCCAAGCCGTCAGTTCGTTCGTCAGTGTTGCCAATTTAGAAAATTACGCTAAATTTGGCATCTAGCATATTTTTTGGCATATAATCAATAGGCAAATCCAGTACTACCGGCGTCGCTCCATTTGTATGTGGGTCTGTGCCCACGTCCCGGAGCTATCATGAATGGGGTGCATCAGTGCGCGCGCCGCCGACTTGTCCATCGTCATCGAGCGCGAGAACTGTAGTGAGAACTATTTGAGAACTTTGTGAGAGTGTGTACCCAAAGAAGTTCTCGCTACAGTTCTCGCTGAGAATCTCCGGAGATTCTCGCGCGAGATTCTCTTGAGAGTGTGGAGCGCCCATAAGAAATGGGGTTATTATAATGGACCAGCCAGGCTGAACGTGGCTGAACCAACAGACGTTGTGCTATCTTAATTACCTATGAATAAAAAAAATCTAATTCGAATTGGTATAGGTATTTAATAAAATAAAATAAATATTTAATTACTGAATTATGAATTTTATGATACACCACTCTGGCAACATTTAGTCTTTTCTTCTGGCGCTTGATGTAGCGACCAAGATGTTTTTTTTTTACTTACATAAGTAGGTAGGTATGTTCTAAGTAAAATATAGAGGAGGGTATTTTATTTTCTTGCCTAATTTCTGACACTAAAAGGAAATTATTGTGATTTTCATAATAAGAATATGACTATTCCCCCACCTAACACAACGTCACATTACAAGGTGACGACGGTGACGTTGTTCCCAAAATTGTCAGGCCATTTTTTTTTATCACAAAATGGGATATATATTTTTATACCAGCATTGACAATGAAGATTAAGATTTTTTTTATAGTCTTGAATTTTAAATTTGATTGATTTCACGTTAAACAGATTTTTTTTTTTTGAGTGTAATTGTATGCTGTAAATCTTCGATTCTTCACCCGCTCGTCTCAAAGTCACGTCATGACGTGCTTCATAATTTAAAATTTTCGCGAGGTTTCTTAAAACGGGACTAGGTATTTTTCGCCCCACCGCTTTGTTCGGGGACAACGGGAAAGGTGGCGAAGAAAAGGAACAGTATAGATAGTCCCGTTCAAAACGGGACATAATTATAGGCAGTTTATTTATGGATAGCCCCAAAGATGACTGTGGATTTGGGGTATTCTTTTGTTAGTCCTTGAGGCGTCATTATCATAACATTCATTAATTTTAAATCAATTTCGAGCAGATACTTATTTACCTAACAAAAACGGTAAACTAAACAAGACATATTAAAACTGTGGTTTTCTAACTGACTAGGTACGTAGGTACTTAATTCCTAAAATGATTATCATCTCACATACAAATTACCTTCCATACAGTGTGGAAAAATAAGCCGGACCCTGCTGGGAAGCTATCTTATAAGTATCCTCAAAGGAGACATTATTTTATTTTTTCAAAGAAACAAAACTGCATTCAAAGATTTTGTAAATCTCTCTTGCCTTGCGGGCTCGAATCAACTAAAATTAAAATAAAATATTATTTTTATTTTTATGACCAAATGCAGTTTTCCTCCGAGGCCTGACTTATTTTTTCCAATCTAAACCTACAATAGGGTCTTTGACAACAGTAAAAATAAACTATAATTTGTGGCTATCCTAACAGATTATAGGAAAATTAAACATATTTCCCTTTCTTTTGTTCAAAATATTATGCATTTTTAGAGTATTTTGTTCTATTAATTTCTAATATTCGTTAATAATGTATCTGTGACCGAAACGCTTGCGATTGATTGATGACGTCACATACCATGAAAGGTATCTGTGGTCAAAGTGGACATTGATAATTTGACATGACAATTTTGACAGCTTCTTTGTGTGGTGCCTTTGTTTACTTGCATGTGATGTCAAACAGCGTTTTTGGCGTGAGTTTGAGAATTTGAACTTTAATATTTATTTTCTTTGTTAATACAGACAAGAATCCGGAAATACTAATATATCGTGTTTATTACATAATGAAGAATTTATTAAAAGTATATTTCAAAAATGTTCAAAAACCCTATTCGGAATCAATCTTGGCAAGATTTTAATTAGTGGGGGTAAGTTCGCGCGTTAGTTTTTCCATGGAAATTTTTTTTGCCATGTACGCACGTAAATAAAAATTTAGCTACCAAATTAGATTTATTGAACATTCAGTATTTTTATTAATTAGAAAAAAATCTACCGCGGTACCTACGCACCTGTGCCACGGAGAGTTTCAACCAAATACAAATAACAAATAAGACGCATGAAGCCAAACCAAAGTATAATCAGAAGTACTCACAAGGGCCGTTGTCCGTTCCCGCCCACACGAAGCCAGAAAAAAAAAACAATTTACTAGAGCCAAAGGAACGTCCAAACTTGCAACCGGTTTTCTCACGAGTGATCTGTAATGCGAGAGCTATCACGTATCAGAACACAAAACAAAGAAAGAAAACGTAATGTTGTGGTTTGTGCGTCTGCCTGAGTTTGTTGAAGACAAATAAGTGCTTAAGTATTTTTTTTAATGGCGAAAATTAACGGGATTCGGACATGTAGATTGTTAGATATTTTTCTAGACGTGGATGTATTTAATGGGTTATGTAATTTTGCTCGCTTTTGTAACTTTATTGATTATGAATAAATTAGTATCTACCTAATACGAGTATGTTATAGAGCAGGAGTTCCCAACCAGGGTGGCACGCCCCCCTTGTGCGGCATAGAGCAATCTCAAGGGGGGCGCCAGACGTTTATGTTTCCAATAAAAAACTAATTTAAATGTAGGTACACAAAATCAAACATTGTTAAAATAATGACCGTTTGATCGTAGAATCTACATTGTAAATACTGAAAAAAATGTGGGGGGGGGCATGAAAATATTATTTGTGATGCGGGGAGGCTCGATGAAAAAAAGGTTGGGAGCCCCTGTTATAGAGCTATTTTGCTCATGACTCCATCTGTGTGGATTTTTTTATCACGATCCCCGGGAACTTTAATAATACTTTAAATATCTAGTATTGACCCCCTGTTTAATATGAGGGACCGTGTCGAAAAGAGTTGTTTTATTTATTTTATTTAATTAATTTATTTTATTTATTTATTACACACTCTTACAACTATTCATAAGTTGGACATTCGATTTCCAAAATAAAATAATGCATGCGTTTTAAACTAGTCTTGTCCCTAGACAAGACAGACAGTATAAGGGTGCGGCTCTGCGGCTCCATTGAGGCGGAGACGAGCGGAGCGGATATGAGACATTTGGGATCGACCAATTATATAACATGAAATCCACATCTCGTCTCCGCTCCGCTTCAATGGAATCAGTCAAGCGGAGACGAGATGTGGATTTCATGTAAGTAATATGATTGGTCGATTCCCACAAGTTTCCTCTCCGCTCCGCTCGTCTCCGCCTCAATGGAGCCGCAGCCTTACATTTACATTTTATTACTTAGTATCTAGGGTTAAGAATTACTCACGCCACGTCGCAACATTCAATATAAGTAGGTACAATACCCGGCACTCCCCCCCGACCGTTAATGCAGGGTGCCACGGGATCGCCATAGGCATGCTACCGCGACGACACCCGCCGGTTAGCCATTTCTGGCCCCTCAAGTAGGTACAATACCCGGCCACAAAGTTTAAGTTTGCCAAACTTAAACTTTGTGGCCGGGTATTGTACAACAAACTTAGTTTGCACATCGGTCTTTAGGATAGTTTCCACTTAGGGAAGATTATCCTAAGAGAGAGTGAGTATAGATACTCAGGATGATATCAGAAGGGTTCTTGATAATGAAACACGTAGCTAGTTGTAGAGAAGATGACGTCGTTAGTGATAGAATCGGAATAATTTTATTGTAAAAAAACCTTATA
>BHDV01012099.1:203538-218680 GCA_005406045.1 Adoxophyes honmai
TCGTAACACAAAAGAATCAATTAACTTTTGTTTTTATTAAAGCCCTTAACTATGTACAATTTTTTTGAACCTTACCCACATACAGCCTAGTACTGGTACCATCTCGCCGCGCCCGGGTGCAATGTCGATTTAAGTATACTACAGAATCCCATCTTCTAAATTTATCAGTGTTCCTCTAATATATTATGCATGTGTTAAACATACAAATCTTCCTCTTGAATCACTTTATCTTGTAACAAAAACCGGATCAAAATCCGTTGCGAAGTTTTAAAGATCTAAGCATAAGCATACATAGGGACATATAGCGGGAAGCGATTTTGTGTTCCATACTATAACCAATGACAAAACGTTAAAAACTGTAGAGAAACCACAACCAAGTCGCTTAACAATTTACCTATTCTTTGGTGGTATTTCCAATTACGTTTGTTTTGCGAGTTTAAAGTTCAAACACTAACATTTTGCCGTGTTTTTGTGACTCGTACGCTTGTTAAAAGCAACTATTGTGTCATACAATAGCGGTGGGACACACACACATACATACATGAATATCGTGCTGTAGGAAATCCCAAAGACTTGCGAAGTGTAACACAGACGAAACCTTGACCTTTACGCTTCGAGCCACTTACAGCAAGTTAAGGTTTTAACTTGACTGTGTGGTATCGGGATCGAATAACACCTCTCCATTTCTTCCGTGGATGTCGTAAGAGATGACTAAGGAAATAGATTTAGGTATGCTGTACCACTATTGTAACCTGTCACTATTATACTACCTCTTCCATCTGTTTTCAAACCTAACATTACGCTAAAAATGGCTGCGAAGCCTAAAATAGTCATCATCATGATTCTGTCTATGCCACGGTTCGTTTGCTCTCCCTACTCCATTAGTGAACATGGACGTGATTGTGTGTGTGTGAGAGTTACCCTAGCTAGCTAACCCATCACCACCTAAATATGCCTGCCTACCTATATCCTCCGTCACCAACGACGTCAACGGAAGAAATGGTCAGATATAGATTTTAAACAGTGATGGTAAGTTCTCGCATTGTTTTTTTCTTTCTAAAGAGTTTCGCGAATTTACTCCCACTACTTAATCTTGCCACGTTAAATGCCGGGGACTACGCCCAGGTAAGATCCACATCTGTTAATAGCCTAATTAATTAAATAAATTATGTCGCCATTTTCATTCCAAATTTTGATATCGCAACATTTCGGAGACCGATTTTTGTAGATAATAATAATAATGGCTTGTGTCCGGGGTTAAAAAAATGTAATTCTAATTAGTCCGTTCGTTAGATTATGGAAAAATATGACACTTATTTTTTCTTTTATCAAATGACTAAACATCGACAAAGTTATAGATCATCAAACTTCCGGAGTGGGGTTTGTGACGTCACGCGAAAGTTTTAAGCGCTGTATTATCGTCATTTTTCGTTTGTCAAATAAAAGATAAAATACGTGTATAATATGTTTTGGTCACCTATCTGACTGACTAAATAATTTTTAGTCAACTAGCATATTATGTTACCCACACCTACCGCTCGAAAGTAAGTGTGAAAAACTGTAATGAATTTTCAATGTATCTTTGTAGAGCTGTAATAACCTACGGACTCGGTGATCTATCCTTGCCAGTCTGAAATTCAATGCACACGGTTACTCAATAGCAATTAAACTATTCGATTTGCAACGATACGATATCAAGCGGTTTACACGTGTATTGACTTAAATTGCTAGCAACCGGTTTCCATAAAAAAAACCGCAGCCAAATTGCTTTACCAGATTAGGGGCAAAGCAAGACGCGATACACCCATCTACACGACCCCACCCACCCACGACCGACACCATACATACATACATACATCACGCCTGTATTCCCAAACGGTGTAGGCAGAGCACACAAACGCTATGTAGACAGGGGCGTAGCTACCAAGGGGCTAGGCGGGGCAGTGCCCCGGGGCCCTCGAGCTCAGGGGGCCCTCGAACCGTTTTTGTCGAATTCTAGGGGTGGGGGGGTGTGACACCTACAATATCCGCCGGCTACGGCACAATAATCAGTTCATATAAATCAGTTTACATAGGTGTGGGGCCCCATTTTTTTAATTTTCCCCAGGGCCCTTGGTTACCTAGCTACGCCACTGTATGTAGATACCATGACTCAGGATTCGTTGCCACTTCTTGCAGATTTGAGGTTTTAAATTAGCAGTTACTTAAAATAACTGTGACAGGTCGCTAGCTTGTTGTCTAAAATATACCTTAACCTATTTCTTTAGTCGCCTCTTACGACACCCACGAAAGAAATGGAGAGGTGTTACTCAAAACCGGATACCGAGAAATAGTCATAATTTTGTCTATGTAGCATTTTGTGTACCATCACGAACAGGGATTGTTGAGCCACTTACCCACACTTACCTATGTTTGTAACTTGGTCGTGTAATACTAATCCAATAGCTGACAGTCTGTCACATCGGTCATTGATTACACGTCTAAATTGCGAACAGTGGCAAGTGGCTCAACAATCCCTGTTCGTGACTGTACAGTCAACCAATTTGATTCCTAGGCCACTATGGAACTATGTCGTAATAAATATATTTGTTTATCTTCTGTGACATTGATTGTTTCATTACGCGTGTCGTGATGACATCTTAACTTTTTCAAAAATGTGTCATCGATAATCAATAGAAAAGGAGTTTGTTTAGGTTTCAATAACTTTCATGTCATAGATATCGGGATGAAACCTAAAAATACTTTTCTGACAAAACTTCTCTGAAAGAGTATCGTCTATTTGTTTCTCTGTCACACTTGCGTATAAAAGAAGGTTAGCTAGAATTGTCTCTGTCTGTCTGTCAAACTTTCTTTTTAATTTCATGACTTGGAGCTTAAACGTTTAAACTCTTTACGATTATTTCATATTGTGATTGGAGAGTTGATAATTGTTTGACCCACACTGACGTTGTCATTATTTGCTGTCGTTGACGTTGTCAATGCGACAAAGTTCTATAGTGCCCTAGGAAAGGAATCAAATTGGTTGACTGTACCTTCCCTGTCCCATTTGAGAAAACAGGCGTGATGTTTGTATGGATGAGTAAATCGATTTCTATTACATACAAATGACAGAGTAGACCCTCATAGCCTCTTACAACGAAAATATCGTTAGTCATATTTTAACGATTAGTAGGTACCTATGGAAAATAACTACGCATTCCTTTACAAAATTAGCTCGTATCTTGGTTTAAATTCTGACGCAATTGCATGTTTGCCCAAGAACTGTATTGTGACAAGTGTTAATTAGTACCTTCAAATATTGGTCGCCCTCATCACTGGATGTTTCCACTGATTGAACAGTTGGCAGTTTCAAGATCAAATAACGCTGTCATTCAATCTACCATCAAGCTTTGAGAAACTACTAACAGCACAATTCAAAAGGCGTACCTATATCACGCCTTAAATGGAGTTTTAAGCTAAGCGTCCACTTGTCGGTATCGTACGCATCGGACGTATCGCACGCAACGGATTGTAGTATTCTTTGTATAGAAACTCATACAAGTGCGTCCACCTGTCCGCATCGTACGCATCGCATTTCGCCATACATCTGATTGAATCCGATGCGTCCGATGCGTGCGATGCGGACCTGTGGACGCTTAGCTTTAGCTCGACATGTTTCGGGCTAGTCCGAGCCTTTTGTAGCTACTCTAGCGCCACCTAGTATCCAGTAGTAGAACTTCTTCCACAAACGTCATCAACTGTCAAAGTGTTCCACATCGCGCTAACGAAGTTTCGAAGATCGGTTGCGTAAATACAACCTCTAACTTTCTCTCTGTGGAGTTCGGTCCCCAGGGATAGAATTATGCCTGGAGAGAGATCTCTCTATTGGAGTCTTTCCCGACACTTTCGTCTAGGAGCCGCGGTGGATGTTGTCAACGCGCAGGGATTCTGCGTGCAATTAATTTATCGCCATCCAACGTGTTTACTAATTAGTCAGCCACGAACTCGACTCAAATTGGGCATTTACCTACATTTTCATACATACATACAGTCACGCCTGTATTCCCAAATGGGGTAGGCAGAGCACACAAAACGCTACATAGACAAAACGATGACTATTTAACATTTTGTGGCCACTTCTAGCATATACTTGTCAGGTTTTAAGGTGGCAGGTACAATAGTGACAGGTTGCTAGCCTGTCGCCTAAATGTACCTTAACCTTAGTCGCCTCTTACGACATCCACGGAAGAAATGAAGAGGTGTTATTCTAAACCCGACACCACGCGGTAGTACATTTTCATAACTAGGCATATTAAAAGTATAACTTTGTCCTTTTTCGGGACTTGAAGCTGTCTGTAAACCGAATTTCGTCTAATTCGGACAGACTGTCATATTTATAATGACTTACGTACCTACATACATCACGTTTGTATTCCCAAATGGGGTAGGTAGAGCAGACAAAACGCTACATAGACAAATCCATGACAAGGTATTTCACGTTTCGTGATCACAACTGCTAGCATATTTTTTGGTTTTAAATTGATACACGTGGTTGATGATTTGTCATTAGCGTGAGTAGCTAATTATCATGAAAAAGGCGAATTTCACACACTTCTTTATTTCTGTCTAGACTAAATTAGATTTACGATATAATTTGAATCTTGATAACATGATAACATACGCAGCAGCAGCAAACTACTTTATGTGTATAATAGGTAAAAACATGTCGTCGAGGACACACTGGCATCCATTAATGCATTTTTATTTCCGAATGGATTAGTTAGAACACACAAAATTCCACATAGACAAAACAACGAGTACCTACTTCAAGTTTCGTAGCCACATTTATCATAATTTTAGTGTTAAATATAAGTACCTAATAATTATTAATTGAAGACACTAACTCAATTCTTTCAATAAGTTTTATTCAATTAGATTAGCCCGTGTGGTGTCGGGTCTAGAATAACACCTCTCCATTTCTACCGTGGATGTCGTAACCCTTTTTAATGATGAAGACATAATGTCATTTCATATCGCGGGCATCGTGTTGTGAATCATTGGAAATTATATCGTAGATACGTGGATATACAAGTAAGGGAATGTCGTCGGCTCGTCGCCGACTTGTCGTCTGCTGAAGCTGAGCGGTCGAGATTGAAATCACACCTGTAATCTTAATTACAGATAGCGTTGTATCTAATTAATTGATTAATTGAAGCCGCGAGTGATAAAATCAATCGTATGTTGAACTGTTGATAACGGTAACTACTCATCGGGCAAGCAACTTACTTGTTTTGCATCGACGTGCTAAAATCCTGACGTGCGACAAACGAGTTCGTAAAGTATGTCGTGGTAAAAAAAATGCTCAAAAGATGTTTACAATACTTATTCCATAAAAGATTAGACCAGTAATTACAGTAACCAGAAATTTAAGTGATTGATTGTACTTATTTCAATTTTATTATTATTTACATTTTGATGATCCTTTTTGGAATAAGAAGTCTTTTATGTGCTCATTTATTTTATTTTGATTGTTTTATTCTGCTCTTTTAGCCCGTTTTATGACTTCGAATTTTTACATATTTTACATGTACATACATCACGCCTGTATTCCCAAAATGGAGCAGAGCACACGAAGGTTTTTAGGTCTTAGGTAAGTTGGCAAGTACCTAGTACCTACGATAGTGACAGACTGCTAGGTAGCTTTATTTTCTTGGTCGGTGGTAGGAATGGAGAGGTAGTATTATTCTAAATCCAATCATCCAGCCTATATACGTCCACCCGCAGGGCACATGCCACCTCTCAGTATGAGAGGGCTTGGGCTATAGTTACCACGCGGGCCCAGTGCGGATTGGAAACTTCGCACACAACATTGAATTAAGTACTTCGACGATCCAATACCACATGGAATATATTTAAAATGTTCACCATTTGACGATCCTTTTGTAATGATATGTATTTGACATGAAAATTAAGTAGCCACCTAAAAGTAAGTACCTAGGTATATGTAATTTGATTGGCAGATGGAAAAAATAAATGGATTTTTCTATCTAAAGCCACAGACAATTAGGTAATGGTGTTGTCTTCTTGAATCGTAGTAGTAAGGCGTCTATGATAAGCGATAACCTTTCACATAAGTATAAAAGTTTTCCGTATCTTAGTAAATATGTAGGTATGTTCAATAGGACGAAGTCCTACTCTTTGGACTCTTTGGTTATCTATTAATGTCATGACGCTAATTTACGCCGTATTTTGTGAGATCGTCTCGCGAGCGAGAGTGAAAGATAGTCTTCTTGTCGAGCGTCTTGTGTAATCAAAACGGTCATGGATTCGATAACGACTTCGTTTGCGAATTAACGCAAAATTTTATGGAATCAGAGTACGTCTAGTAGTGCAGTCGTTAACGAATTCGTTTGCAAGTTATCGCAAAATTGTATGGAAAGCGAGACAGCGCCGCCAGCGCAACGTTTGCACAACTGCCACGGTCGACAAAGTCTCCATAAATTTCGCGACGACTCGCAAACAAATTCGTTAACGACTGCACCATCGAAATGAACATACTAGACGTACTGTCAGCGCCACCAGCGGAACGTTTGCACAACTGCCGCGGTCGACTCGTCGCAATAATAGGTAATCCGCGTAATTCGCAAACGAAGGACTACAGGGTGACACATAAGACGTAATACAAAACAAACTTATCCGACTTAGTTGTTGAAAACTAATGTAATGCAATTAGTGAATCATTAAGATTGGCCTTGCTTAACTTTTGTTAAATTTCTAACAAAAATAATAATTTAAATCTTGAATTATGGACACCCTACAGCAAGTAATTAGCTGTCAAATGAACTTGTAAAATTATTTTATCTCTGCACTCAGTGTCAGGTAATAATAATTGCGATACTAGGCGCTTTCATCAATTTGTAATAGTGCATTAATTTGAATAATAAGCCAAGTTGAGTTGTTTTTAAATTTATTTTTAAACTGCATAATAAAATCGTGTAAAGTTCTTAAATGTATGTAAACAGGTGCTCGATCAGCTCGATGTGATCATGATCACCACCCTCTCGGCAACACAAGTCTGCACGTCGTCTTAGATTCGACTTCAGTCTACCGAGTACAAACTCGTTGGCTTTGACGGCATCGAAAGATTGTATTATTTTTTCACGGAGTTCTGTGAGCTGGAGCCCCGTTTTGTTGAAAATACAAGTTTTCTATTTTATGATGTGGAATTTCTTGCAGTAGAGTTGGTAGTACATTTCTTAGCAAGTCTTCGTACTTAGTTCAGTTTAGGGTAATAAAATATGGCTCCATGACACAATCGTTGAGGATTCCCGCCCAAACATTTAACGAAAAGCGAGTTTGAAAATAATCTCAGTAGATGAGGATTTACGTCGGACTACCAATGCTCGTTAAGGATATTTATTTTAACAAACCTAGCCTGCTAAAAGTGGCTTCATCTGTCCACAAAATGTTCTGGTGTAGGTTTGATAGCAACCACTGGCAAAATTGCACCCTTCTGGGGTATCTGCTAAAACGATGTCGAGCACCCTTTAGAAATGAAAGTGATGAAATCCTTTGGTGTTTAGCAGACGCCAAATAGAGTTGTCCCAAATCGTGATGCCGCTTTTCTAGTGCTGGCTTCTGGGTAACGTTGCAAATACCTGAGTACTCTCGTTCTGATAGCGTCTGAATATCGTAGTTTTCTCTACTTTGAGCATGTACTGAAACTCTATATTAACCAAAACCTCCTCAAATTTTGGACTGTAGAGTTTATAACAGCCGGGTTGGAGTTGGAGACTCGGGGTATCTTAGGTGAAACAGGGTTAGTGTTTGCACCGTGATCGATGACCTAAAATAAAGTGCCACCATGTCCGACAGCTCAATATGGGTGTACGGAGAGGCAGAAGACATCGTAACATAACACTAAACTTGAACTTATTCAATTCGATACATTTTTTGGGAGAGAAACTCATAAAAACTAGAAAGCAATTTGAGATGTGTTTGTTATGACAAGTAACGTCACCGTGTCAGAATGTTTTTATTCATCAATTACCGGCCAAGATAAAAGAGTATTTACTATGAAACTGATTTCAAACTTTTTACACTTAACAAGTTATGTTAGGGTAACCATGAGGAGCAGAAAATAACAGGAATAATTAAAAAAATTAAAAACGATACTTCCAATTAGTTTAACAGTACGGGACATAGTGGGATCTTTAAGTATTAAGGTAACTTCTATAAATAAATGGTTTTGTATTACGTCTTATGTGTCACCCTGTATACATATACAAACGACTTCAAAAAACGGAAGTATTTTTTCGACTCAATGTCGTGGTTCAGGAAATGACAAAGTATGGCGTGATTGTTGGCCAATTTTGTACATACATACTTACATACAATCACGCCCGTATTCCCAAACGGGGTAGGCAGAGCACACAAAACGATGACCATTTCACGTTTTTTGGCCACTTCTACTAACTACAATAGAACCTATTCGGAGTTAAAATTGAGTTGCTCTATACAAAGAAAATCTTTATTTATTAAGTACGTATATGAGACGTCTGTTATTTATGTAGTAAACAAGTGAATGTCCAACGGTTACTGAACCCAAAATGAATCGGAACTTACAGTGCAATGATGCAGAGATGGGTAGGTATGTGTACCTATGTCTGGATTTATTGTACCATCAAAGCAATTGATTCCTGACCCACCATAGAACCTATACACAGTAAACGTCATAGTGACATATTGCATTGCTCGACAGGCGTTTATTGTGACAACGTTCAACGATGTGTCAGGTCACGAATCAGTTGGTTCGATTATTGTAGATACCTACTGCCGAAAAGGAGTAGAGGTATTATACCTAATACTTAATAAATAATAATTCGATTTGTTATTTTGAATCGTGTCAGATCAGAAAATAATTCTTTGGCATTCAATCAAAGGCTTGTGAGGACACGCCATGATATTTTTTTTTTATCCCGTAGTGTCGTTACTTTTAAACTTTTCAAAACTTTTAAGCACTGTTCCTCATATTATTTTAATTGTCAATTAAAAAAAATATATAGCCTAGGTACCACAGACTTATATTGAAATAGATACCACGAGTTCCTGCATTTGTATGAAAACCAAGCGTGTCACTTTTTCTCTACAGTAAAGCCCTTCTAAACTATGCGCGTCTTGCTTTAGTGTACGAAGTAAGAGCAAGCTATCAATAGTTGCCGGCCACAAATTGCAGCAAAATATTGCCCGTTTAGAAGGGTCTTTAGGTAACGTCACATGAGCACTTTAGTGATGAGAATTGAGAGTTCGAGTGAAACCCATTCAAAGATGACGCCGCCTTATTCAAATTATCCTGTCTCCAAGCAGTTAAACCTAATCTAAGTGGTATAAAACTAAATGAAATCGCGTCAAAAGAGGAGCATTGCTCTCCCTTTTGACTCCATTTTGGCACGCGAAGTGCTGTGCTAGGTACCTACTTACAATATTTTTTAATAATACATATAACTGACAGATTAATAAAGACCGATTTAACGAAACGAGAATATAATTCAGTCTTGGAAATGGTCGCTTAATTTTACCTGCACGTGATTTTCTGGCTAGCAAAGGATATGACTTAGTCCAAAAGTTCATCTTATTCTCATTTGGTTGAATCACACACACAGGGCCGTCTTATGCATGTCGCGGCCCCTAGGCAATGCTCGTCTCGCCCCCCCCCCCTACCGTCTTTCTAACTTCCTAATATATTTTTTCGCTAACACAGGGCCCCTGAACGTGGCGGGGCCCCTAGGCAGTAGCCTACATTGCCTTATGGATAAAACGGCCCTGCACACACACACAAACACACATCGCACCTGTACTGCCAAATGGGGCAGGCAGAGCATAAGAAAAGTTATATAGTCAAAACTGTATCAATTTCACGTTTCGCGGCCTCTTCTAGCACATTTTAGGATTAAGTCAGCGGTTTTAGTTCAACTGACCCTAAATAGTTTTTTCAGTCCTGATGCCTACTTAGCAACGTAACGCCTTTTACAATACTTACACTGAAATCGCATAACGCCAATAATGACACGGAATGAACTCAAATCATTGGTAGTTTCGTTTAAATTGACATCAATTACAAAAAAGTATTTTAACTTAATTTTCAGCAACTGTCTGATAATACGCAGTCGGTAATTTACTGCATTGTTAAATAAAATTTATTATGCATGCTGCAACGACTACTGCACTTGCCTACCTGAATTAGGTATGTAGTTTAAGTAGGTATTTCAGTATTTACAGCTGTGTACTATCGCGTACTGTTTCAATCAAACACTAGTTAAAATTTTGCACTAATCATGTGCAATAAAATGTATCTAATCGAAGTTTTAATTTATGACTGAATTATAGGATTTAGATTAAATATTCTGTCACAATGGTGACAAAACAGGAAATGTGTTGCTATTCAGGTAGGTAGGTGAATCCCATAAAGAAAAAGTTTCCTTATACGTAATGGAAAAATGGAAACCATACGGATAACTTTATCCGTATCTCTGTCCGTCACGTAAACTTGTGGGACTCCCAATAGAGAGATCTCTCTCCAGGCAGATAGCCTGGGGACCGAAGTCCACAGAGAGAAAGTTGGAAGTATTTATACAACTGATTTTCGAAACTTCGGTGTCGCGACGCGACTGTCGCGACATAGGATTGCTTAGTTCGGCTATTCGACGATAGGTGGCGTTAGGGCGCTACAAACTAAAACAAGTAGCGAAGTTCACGTATACATTGACATAGAATACGGTAACATTAAGTTACTGTTGATATCACAAGGTTAGGAAAAATTCAGGATAATTACACCGAAAGGGAATCCCCGAGAGCGGGACTAATTTTTGATAAGGACTAATCCAACTTTGAATGGCCGTATTTTAGAGAACATACTACATACTTTGAAATTAAACAGTGAAACAATATGAATACGTACTCTAGTACTGTGGTTCTAGCTCATCTGGTGCATCAAAACGCCAAACAGTGAAAATACACTTTCACAGCTCATAAACCAAGACTAGGTACGTATCACGCCTGTATTCTTAGAGAACGTATGTATAGGCTGCAGAGCACACTGTAACAATTTGTAATGAACAAATCTATGGCGACATTTACGAGAGAGGTGTAGGATGGGTGTAGGTAATTCAATCTGACATTTTGATAGAAAAGAGTTTGGATAGGATTTGAGTTGTCCGAATGTAAGCAAATTTCCTCGCTCGAAAAAACTCTAGAAACAACAAGATATGAAAATAATTTGTGTACTTTACACTAAGCTACGTGTAAATGATTGAGGAAATTAAACACGGGATTCCTATTAAACCTTGTGTAAACTTATAGGTATTCCTGTTTTTTTATTGAATAATTTACCCTAACGTTAGACTTTGCATAAAGTGACTTTGTAAGTCGGTAGGAAGTTCCCAAAAGGGGCAGGCAGAGCACACGAAACGTTACATGGCCACAACCATGACTATTTCAAGATTCGTAGCCACTTCTAGCATAGTTTTGGGTTTTAAGTTAGAGGAATGATTGTGACAGTAGGTATCTAACAGTAATAGGAAGTAATAGGTGATACCTAGTAACAGTAAGATAACAATTTAAAATAACGTTATAAAATACTCATTCCTAAACTTTGTGAACATATTTAAACTTTTTACTTGGTGTTGGAAATGCACCCCGATGTGGTGCCGGGTTAAAATAGCACCTCTCCATTTCTTCCCGTGGGTGTCGTAAGGCGACTCTGGGAAAGGGTTAGTTAGTGTATTGTGGGCGATGGGCTATTAGCAACCTGTCACTGCTATATCTCGTTCAATCATCTGGTTACCCTGAAATTGCTAAACGTGGCACTGAATTTTTGAATTCAAGTGCTCTGCCTACCCCTCTTGGGAGTACAGGCGTGAGGATACGTATGTGTGTATGTGGAAATGCTCGGTATGTTTCGGACTGTCTCCAAGCATAAACTTAGATCTTCTTGCTGTTCACCACTTGACTAAAAACCGGATAAACAGACAAAATATTGCATCTACTTAAACTTTACACCTCAACTAGGACTGATAGCGATCTGCAATAACGTTAAATTGTAGTTATAAATTCATTAGACTTATCAACACTATTGTAAAATAAAATTTGCAAAGAAGTATAAATAGCAAATGACAGCGGAATGAGGTATCAGTTTGATCCAAATAACTTGAGCTGTAAGTACCTACTTTTCAAATTATTTTAAAACTTTTATTTAGTGTACTTAGGTATTGCTATTTATAGAAACCTAGAACTATAATTTTTACACCCATTTGCATACAGATTGTCTATTTACCTAGATCCTTTTGTATACTAAGTATATCTGCCATTATAAAAATATAAAATTCGATGGGTTTTTGAAAGCGGTTACTATTTTTAAAGTTTTTTTTAATATCACGGGTTTTAAATAAGCTACTCACATTTGAAAAAAGAAAGTGTTTTAAGTACGAGTATAACAGATAGTCTTTTCAGTCCTAGTCAGTAGTAAAATTTGAATCACTATTTTACAAATTAATATATCGTCAGAAACTGTAAGCTACATAATATATACTTCTTTTGAAACTGGATTAGTTAGCTAGTTCTCTAGTTACGTAGCTAGTATATTTATTAGCTAACTATTAGCTATCTATCTATTTTTTTAAACTCTGATCAAATTAGAAAACTTCCGCTGTTTATTTCAAGCCACAAGTGTCCAAATAGTCCCAAACACGAAGCTCACCTAAAAACCTCACTCTTACCTCGTTTCCAGTTCAAAGATGAAATTCGCCGTTGCATTCGCCGCCTTCGTGGCCGTGGCCGTGGCCAGCCCCTTCCTGAAGCCCATCGACACCAGCCTGGCCGAGCTGGAGGCCATCGTGGCCGCCATCCAGAGCCCCAGCACCGACCCCGCTACCGCCGCCCTGCTGGAACAGCAGCTGGCTGAACTCCTGGAAGCTCACCTGCCCTCCCCCTCGCCCGCCCCTGTCGTCATCGAGCCCGCACCGATCACCATCGGGCCTGCCATCATTGACTTCCCCCTCCCCGACGGTGGCGCTGTCACCGCTGAGCCCACCCCCGTGATCAACCCTGAGCCCGCTGCGGTCGTGCCCGCCCCCGCTGTCGTCGCTGACGCCGCTAGCGCCTCCCCCCTCGTCCAGATCATCGTGAACATCAACTCTGCTGACGGTGCCGTGGCCGGCTCCCCCGCTGCCATCTCCCCCGCCCCCACCCCCGCTCTGATCGAGGAGCCCCACCCCGTGCAGGTGGTCGACGAGGCCGTGAACCCCCCCACCATCGTGCCCACCCCCGTGGTCGTCGTGGAGGAGCCCGTGCACGTGGCCGAGCCCGCCCCCGCCCCCGTGGTCATCGCCCCCGAGCCCGTGGTCATCGCCCCCGAGCCCATCCAGATTGGCAACCCCATCATCCCCGAGCCCATCGTGCTCCTCCCCGACACCCTGAACTAAATGCCTTGCCCTACCCTGGATTCTGAGAGGAACATGCACTTAACATCTAGCGCATTAAGACATGCACAACTTCGGATAAGTTTTATTTAACTAATAAATTCAGTGACAGAAACTCATTGTGTTATTTCTTCCAATGTTCGTATTGTTCATTTACATTTCACGTTAGATGTTTTGTAACACTGTGTAGAAGTACATTTTCAACAGACATCTGTTTTTTATTAGTCGCCTTACACAAGACTAAAATAAACTTAAACATTTATCCTTGCTTACAGACACGTAAACATTTCAAGCATTGAAAAACCCTCGCTATTGTGTTATGCTTAATCGGTCTGGATCAGTCAGAGATCTTCGATACCCTTGGCACCGAGCCCGCTTGCCGATAGTCTAAACATCTATTGACACTTTAGAAATTCAAAGTGAGACTTGCGTCATGTTTTAATTATTATTTTTATGAATGAATCTTTGAGGAAGTGAATGCGTCCCGAGCGGATGTCATCTTCCGGTTTAAATGGTATTGATATCTTAGGAATCTGTGAGTTTTCTTACTGTTAGAGAGAATTGTTGCTGATGAAACTGTAAACAGCTGCTAATGCTAAGGCGAGGGTTAATAGAGCGTAATTTACCTACTTAAAAACTTATCAATAGTAGGTAAACTGTTTCGTTACCGACATTATTCGCAAAAAAAAACATTTTACGCTCGTTCTGTTATGGTTAAAAGTCATCTTCGTCGACTGCACAGTTATCAAAACATCATCGCAAAACCGGGAAAATTGCGTTAGAATTAAGTACAAAGCAGAAACAAAGTATGTTATTGCTCTGTTAGGTGAGGCCTCTATCCAACAGTTTGTATTTGTATGACTGATCGATACGATACTTACGTGATTATGAGTACCAAGTTGTTTTGATAGTGTTTTGCGACTGTCAATGACCAAATAACATTAACAAAAAAAAATACATACCCCATCTTTATGGCCTTTGAGTTAAGATATAAAAACGTAGTTAATTGAGGACGTCAGGAGCTTATCGATTGTTAATTTATGGTCATCTGATAAAAAAATACAAGTAATAATTGATAGCGAATGGTACTCTTCTAAAATCCCAAGCCACGTAATGTACCTACATAAAAAAGTTCAAACTGTTCATTTGTTTTATTGGTTTTCGATTTATGCCAGACACAGGTTAAGCCTTAACCGATAAGGTATATTTTAGGCGAAAAGCTAGCAACCTGTCACTATCGTACAAGCGACCTTAAAACCTAAAAAAAATACTTTCTAGAAGTGGCCACAAAACGTGAAATAGTCATAGTTTTGTCTATGTAGCTTTTTGTGTGCCCTGCTTACCCCATTTGGGAATAGAGGCGAGATTGTATGTTTGTAAGATTCCCGGCTGCTACCTATTATCTATCTACCTGCAACACTCGAAATGTGTTCCGCGGAGCCATGGGGTGGGGACTATAGTCAGGAAATTCAACTTCTATGCCACTTTGAACTTTGTAAATGTCTTAGTTGACAAGCGACACGGCATGACACTATGACATTTTTATTAGAAAGGTTAGCAAAACTTTTTGAGAGAAAAATTGAAAATCCGTCAAAGAATACACATACATACATACATACATACTCTCACGCCTGTAATCCCAAGAGGGGTAGGCAGAGCACATGAATTCAAAAATCCAGTGCCACGTT
>BHDV01012099.1:229182-240208 GCA_005406045.1 Adoxophyes honmai
TTATTAGGGACAGCTTCTTTACTAGTATGTGAAGTATCGATCGGTATAAAAACACTTTTCAAAATAGCCTCTGCCTCCCGGACTACTACTGGCACCATAGTTTTGCGCCCTGACGATATTATTTCGGAAGAAAGCCCGTTAGTACAGAGATTATCAGTACTTAACTTAGGTATAGGTACGTATGATTACTCGTAGACCTTAAAAAAGTACCTACAGCAATACAATGTTTGCACCACCTATGTATTAATCCGACTGTACACTTACTTGTGTATGTTATTCAATTCCGTTCAATTGACATCTGAAGTACCAAGATGCTTTTGTCGATTCATCTTCACAAGTGACAATAATCTGTATCTAAATCGATAACAGGAAAACTACTCAGATACCTACTTAAGAGGGTTTGGTTTAATGTTTACAGTTGTATAGTTCTTATGTAGGCAGGTAAGTATGTAAAATCATTTGAAAAAATTGTCCTAACCTCCAAGCCCTGACTGAAAAGGACTTATATCTTCCATCCGTCATCAGCTTGTAGCGCCCCAGCACCACATGCATCGAATAGCCAAACCAAACGATCCTACATCGCGCTAACGAAATTTCGACGAACGGTTTTAAATAAAACTTCCAAATTCCTCTCTGTGGACTTCGGTTCCCAGGCGTACATCTGCCTGGAGAGAGATCTTTCCCACAAGCTCATCAACATTACATCATGATTTGCACTCCAAATGCTCAATTTACTCCAAAAACGGAAAACACGGTGCGGGGAAATACACCAATAGACAGAGAGAAAATTAGAAGAAGTATTTATGCAACCAATTATGTAGGAATCTATTTTGACAATTGATGATGCAGATGTCGTTTATAGAAGAAGTTCTTCTACTCTACGACAGGTGGCGCTGAGGCACTACAACTGTATACCTACATGTGCTTGTAAAAATCAATCTTTAAATTAATAATATAAAGAACTTCACTTCATAGAGTCTCCTCCTTTTTAACCGACTTCAAAAAAAGGAGGAGGTTCTCAATACGACCTCATTTTTTTAGACCCGTGAACAGTTTTTCAAAAAAAAATTTTTAATCAAAAGGGTATAACTCAAAATTGGTCCCATTGGCGGGTGAATCGCAACAAGTGTAGGTTTTTGCCAATTTTGGTGGCAATTTTAAAATTAGTGGTATTATTTTTCATTTATGAAAAATATTTTCCCTTTATTTTTTATGTGATATCTTTCTCTCTCTTTTCTTCTTAATTCTTCTCTTAAAATTACTGTCGAATAAAAATGATTAATACGCCTATTTTTACACCTTTCGTAGCGTTTCCCAATTTTGGTGGCTCGAAACAAGCACCAAAATTTGACCACCAAAATTGGAACGGGCATAAAAAAATGTGTAAAAAAAAACTTGTTACATTTATTTATAACAAATTCAGACTACTTCCGTTAAAGAGAACCCCAAATCACTCCAATTAGGATTAAAAGACACGTTGTAATCAAACACTTTTAATTTTTTTCTAGAGTCACCAAAATTGGAAAGTTTTTGACGCCCTTTGCACCAAAATTGGGTTCTTACATGATTGACGGAAACGCAGTAACAAACACAGACCGCTTTCACCGTCAGTCGATGCAGTGTAACTGGCAGGTACCTACGCGGGAGGATAAGCTAATACTTCCTGGGCCGTTTAGAAGCGAATTAGAACGAGTCGAACTTTGTCCACCAAAATTTGATCGCGCGCTCGGACGTTTGTTTAAAGTATGATTTTGGGCACAATAACCGAACTCACAACGGTGATATTCATTTATAATGTTCCTTAAATAATTAAGAATATGCCACGGTTAAAGTTATTTTGTGTTAGACATGGGTTTCTTAGCAAATTAATGATATTGTAGTAAAAATGGATTCCGGACAGCCCACCAAAATTGGAAATCAGAGCTTTATTTTTTTTTCTTTCAGATTAAAAGGGCATCTCAATGTTTTATATTGTAACAGATAGGGGAATATGTCAGCTATAGTATAAAAATTACAATAAGACGTAAATAACAGTTAACAGCGGCAATAACTACTCCGCCGTGTCAAAAATGTGCCTGGATTATTCACCCGGGCGCGAAATCAGGATTTTTCTGATGGAATCTTGGAGAAATCGAGGGAACTCTTCAAATGTTATAGGGACATGTACGGCGTTTTCGGTAATTTGTTGATGAAGTCAAGAATTTACATTCAGTAAACAGAATACTTTCAAAATACTGCAAATATGAAGTCGTTTTTTTTTTGTTTAAAATTATTTTGAAGTCGGTTACTAACAACAATACTTTTTGAATAGGAATCTAATATTATATACCTGAAACATACTATGTTACAATGTAATAATCGATTTAACGAATGTACCTAATAAACAGCTCACCTTTTAAAATCAATGTCATTCGTTGATGCTTGATGTAAGTAATGATAGAATATTGGCTTTGCTTGCTTGGTATGTTATTGAATCCAGTTGGGCGGAATGTTGAAAAAAGACAAAGTAAGTTTTAATTAAGAATTAATTTATTGTAACTCATGTTCAAACAGTTTATAGAATACAATTTCTTAAAACTTAATCGTTTAAAAACTGCATCTCATGATCGAACATTTTATAGACACAATTCTTTACTTAGTCGCGATTTGAACTTAGTTGAGGACGTCGGGGAGGAGCACGATGGGCTCGGGGATGATGGGGTTGCCGATCTGGATGGGCTCGGGGGCGATGACCACGGGCTCGGGGGCGATGACCACGGGGGCGGGGGCGGGCTCGGCCACGTGCACGGGCTCCTCCACGACGACCACGGGGGTGGGCACGATGGTGGGGGGGTTCACGGCCTCATCGACCACCTGCACGGGGTGGGGCTCCTCAATCAGAGCGGGGGTGGGGGCGGGGGTGATGGCAGCGGGAGAACCAGCCACAGCACCGCTGGCGGAGTTGATGTTCAGGATGATCTGGACGAGGGGAGAGGCACCAGCGGCGTCAGCGACGACAGCGGGGGCGGGCACGACCGCAGCGGGCTCAGGGTTGATCACGGGGGTAGGCTCAGCGGTGACAGCGCCACCATCGGGGGTGGGGAACTCCAGAAGGGCGGGTCCGACGGAGATAGGTGCAGGTTCCTGGGGCAGGCCAAGGGTCTGGAGCAGCAGCTGTTCCAGGGCGGCGGCGGTGGCGGGGTCAGTGCTGGGGCTGTTGATGGCCGCGATGATCTCCTGGATCTCCGCGATCTCGCTGGCCACCGGGGTGGGCCTCACGTAGCCGGCCGAGGCGACGGCAGCGATCAGGGAAAGTACAACCAGGTATTTCATGATGAAGGTTCTGGAATAAAAGGCGATACAGTAAATAATGCGGATACGGCAAAAACAGTTTATCGAACAAAACTTAGAAGTAAAAAAAGGAATTGAATGGATTGTAGTTTCAAAAAATAAAAAAGGGGATCCAGAATACAACGAATTCCAAATTGGAATTGTAACATTGAGCAGTGGAAAGAAGAATAGTTGTAAAGAAAGTACCTAATAGTTAGGTCTATAGCGATTGATTGCATGGGACTCGAAATATTTTGAAGAAAAGGAAGTTACTGGACCAAGTAGGAAATTGTTAGTTTACTTACTTTTTGGCCTGTATCAGCAAACTGACTATGCCTTCCCCAAATTTGCGAAGGTTTTTATATGAATCTTTATCATCGGTTTCTTGAAGATATCGCTAAAGCTGCAGATAAATTAATTGTTGATAAATTTTATTAATGCCATATAATAGTTAACTGATAGGTAGCACGTTTCCTAATTGCTAGTTACAATGAACCATAAAACTTTCGCATGGACCATAAAGATTACAAATTGAAATGCGACACGACTGACACATGGGATTTGCTGTAAGCTATTTGATCTAGTTCATGGCATATCTTAATCTTATTCGTCTAGAAAATAGTTGTTTCTTGTTTTTTTGTAGTTTAATAAACACTTAAGCAAAATAGCACAGAGTTAAGACGAGGTATTGCAACCCTAAGATCTGATTTTAACTTTCATTAAGTACCTATATAAGTTCGGCTATTCGACGCATGTGGCGCTGGGGCGCTACAAGGTCATATGGGATATAGAGACATAATACTTAGGTCGTCCAAAATACTGCAATAACTATCCGATGTTTTTGATATCACGTCCACGCAGTTTCGTTTTACTTTTCCTCAGAATCTAAAAGGAAAAAGAAAGGTAAGTAACTAGTAAAACTAATCTAGCTACTTATATAAGTTCCAACTTGTCACAATGGTACCAATTTCGCCTATTTTTAGACCTAAAACTGTAAAAGTAAGTATGAAACAAAAAGTACCCAGTCAGAATAGTTTTACCTCTCGTAGTTTTACTTCGCGTGTTCTGACTTCCCCTTTTATACCGGGGATTTAGATTTATTTTAACAGGTGATGATTATGTTTTGTTTTATGAAAAAAATTGTAGAAAACATTAAGAGAAGAGAATTTGAAAAGTAATGTCTTGTACATTAGGTCAGTAAGCATAGTTTAAAATAATAACAAATCTAGATCAATATTGAATCTGACTATTTTTAAACTTAACTGACAGGGAAATTTCGTTATTACTTAGGTACTTAGCACTCATTTAACTCTACATTTCATACAACAAAGTATGTTGTTTATCGTGTCTCAAGTTTTCCGTGCACTATTGTACTCAACATACATACATACATATTATCCTCACGCCTTTATTCCCAAAAGGGGTAGGCAGAGCACATAAATTCAAAAATCGAGTGCCACGTTTAGCAATTTCAGGGTAACCAGATAATTAAACGTGATATTGCAGTGACAGGTTGCTAGCCCATCGCCCACAATACACTAACCCTTTCCCAGAGTCGACTCTTACGACACCCACGGGAAGAAAGGGGGTAGTGCTATTCTAACCCGGCACCACACGGGTTGTACTCAAGTACCTATTAAAGGTAGGTCTTCAAATTCATTTGACAACTTAGCATACTTATTACTTATTACCAAGAAGATAAGTTGTTTGATTTCGTTAGTTCACAAGTACCTACTTACACATTACATTTTCATTTCATCTCATAGGAGTGCACACGTTTGAGTTTCACACAATATAAACATATTTACGTGTTCCTGAATGATATATTATCTCAAAGGCCAAGGTTATTATTGTTTAGCTAGTAGGTATTTACTACAAACTTACAAAGATTACCTAGTTATTATTTTGTTATTCATTAGTTACCTAATCTTTTGCGTTAGTAATAGGTAAATAGTATATTCAAGAGTATTAAAGGAATATAGTGTGTGTCTATTAATTTGTCGCTCGTCTGTAGCATTAGGTAGGTATTTGAAATTTGAAGCCTTTAATGCTAGAATAAATTTTGGTTCTACATAAAAAAAATGCATGCTTGTGCGGTTAGTTGCAACGCTGATTTTGACGTTGAACACACCCTAAGTACATACATCCCAAGAATAGCCAACGCTTTACCTAGCTAGATTGTCTTTTTAGTACCTGTTTAAAACACTGATAAACAAAGAAAACTGTGCGAGTAAAGAATTTGTGAGTGTTTGCTGGAACATGCCTATTAACACATTCAGAACCAAGGACCCGGCTCCCGGGTTCTTCAAAACATTCGCGAGATACCGAGAACCCGGTAGCCGGGTTCATTTTGTAGGGGAAAGCAGGTAGGGTTCGTACACCAGGAGCATTCGTACAGTGGCCATATCTAAGCTATCGAATACATCACAGTGTTCATGTTTGTACGCGTGATTCCCGTTCATACGCGCCGCGTACCTGTGGAGTGGGGAGACAGTGCTGCCACCGGTTTAGACAGAGCAAGTCGAAATGTGTTTTTGCTCTGCGTGACAAATATTTGTATTCATCTTTGAGCACGCTTAGCGGGTATAAATAATTATTAAGCTCTTCAAGTCGTTTATTATATTTTGTGCTTCACAATCTTAGTTTTATATTTAAATGGTTATTTTATCTTATCTAGAACGGTAATTTTTATTTAAATTTTTGTTGTTGGTTTCCTGGGTTGGGGTACTTTCGTGCAGTTATGAGTGGGGTACATTAGTACAGTACGAATCTACCCCACTCATAACATTACTTGGCAATCCTGATTTTACTCTATAATCAATAGTGCTTTGTGAATTAAGGGCCGTAATAAGGATATTAATAACGAGACTCTGTTTGAAGCCCGACGCCAAAGGTCTTTTATTACTCAGGTTTGTACTTCCTTTACTGCCCGTAATATGCACTAATTTTCATCACATTTTGCGAGGTAAAAAAAAAATATCACTGAAAATTCATGTTGTCACGCCACCGCGCCGCGCTATTCTGCTTGCGCTATTTGGACTGTCAGTGCAAATGCATTGATTGTCACGTTTTTTCGAATCATATACCACAGACATGAACTAAGTTTCGTGCAAAATTTGAACAGTCATAGCTACAGCCAGATCCTATCAAAAAGATTTAAACGAATTTATAAAAATATAGAAAAACGTGTTCAGATACATCCAAAGTATTAAATTATTAAAGTTTCATAATGCGTACGTACATTAGTTTTGAATTTTTAAGTTTTTACATCCACACATCCCACATGTATAGCTTTGAAAAAGACTTATCTAGGCATAACCTTGGTCTGCTAACTATTTGTTTTTTTTGGTAAGTTTTAGTCCCTTTACTTTTATTATAAAATATGTGTAATATGTGTTGATTTATTAGTGCATTTATTGAGGAAAAATTATTATGAATTCGGTCGGGTTATATTGCATAAATGGGTGAATTTCAACAAGTGTAGTTTTTTGCCAATTTTGGTGGCAGTTTTAAAATTTTGGTGGCAATTTTTTCCCTTTATTTTTATATGATATCTTTCTCTCTCTTTGCTTCTTAATTCTGCGCTTAAAATTACTGTCGAATAAAAATGATTAATACGCCTATTTTTACACCTTTCGTAGCGTTTCCCAATTTTGGTCGCTCGAAGCAAGCACCAAAATTTGACCACCAAAATTGGAACGGGTATAAAAAAAATGTCTAAAAAAAAACTTGTTACATTTATAACAAATTCAGGCTACTTCCGTTAAAAAGAACCCCAAACCACTCAAATTAGGATTAAAAGACACGTTGTAATTAAACACCTTTCATTTTTTCAAGAGTCACCAAAATTGGTAAATTTTTGACGCCCTTTGCACCAAAATTGGGTTTTTACGTGATTAACGGAAACGCAGTGACAAACACAGACCGCTTTCACCGTCAGTCAATGCAGTGTAACTGGCAGGTACGCGGAAGGTTAAGCTAATACTTCCTGGGCCGTTTAGAAGCGAATTAGAACGAGTCGAACTTTGTCCACCAAAATTTGATCGCGCGCTCGGACGTTTGTTTAAAGTATGATTTTGGGCACAACAACCGAACTCACAACGGTGATATTTATTTATAATGTTCCTTAAATAATTAAGAATATGCCACGGTTAAAGTTATTTTGTGTTACACATGGGTTTCTTAGCAAATTAATGATATTGTAGTAAAAATGGATTCCGGACAGCCCACCAAAATTGGAAATCAAAGCTTTAACATTTTTTTTCTTCCAGATTAAAAGGCATGTCAATGTTTTATATTGTGTAACAGATAGGGGGATATGTCAGCTATAGTATAAAAATTACAATAAGACGTAAATAACAGTTAACAGCGGCAATAACTACTCCGCCGTGTCAAAAATGTGCCTGGGATATTCACCCAAACATAATTAGAAGTTAATACTTAGAAGTTATTATAATACGTAAAATCGTTTTATTTTGCAGTCCTTACATAAAGGTCATTAATTATTTATTAGTTACTTCGCGAAAATTGATAAGATGTTTTATTTTTATATTTTATGTATTTCAAGTGCAATTTTTTTTGTACTTTGACACGAAGGCTGTTTCTATTCATGAGCCCCTCTGTTTGAACTGGGATAAATGTGAAAATAATTGTATTATCGAGTTTTGGTTGCTTTAAATACAATAATTGTTTGATGAACACTGATTCTTTACTTATTTTAACCTCAATAAATAACTTTTAGACATTGAATAAATGACATTTTCATTGACTGTACGAAGGCTCCTCACTATGTACGAACGTGCCCCACGCTGTGTACGAAGCTACCACACGCTTGGGGTGCTTTCGTACGTTTTTCATTTTTTAGAAAAAAAATCGTAGCTTCTGTATTCTACTTTATTATGAAAACATTACACCACAATTTTATAGCCAGATATATGGGCAATGTATCAGTATCAAAATAAATTCGTAATAGCTAATAGTTATTTTTTTAAAAATCTCAGAGTAAAAAGTGTACGAATCCTACCTGCTTTCCCCTACTAGCAATAGACTACTCGGTTCCGCGCAGATGTTTTGATTTTAGGCGTGATCGTGAATGTGTTAATATTATTATAAATATCTGTATTCCATTTAAGGGTCAGGACAGCCATCTATCACTATTTTTAAGTAAGTACCTTTTATCCGATTTTGAACTTAAAATTATGAAAGTGGCAACGAAACGTGAAATAATCATGTCTTTGTATGCTCTGGCCTAATCCGTTTGGAAATATGCAGGTATCTGTCTGTTTGTACTTTACTAATTTAGCAGTAAATACGTAGGTATATTCAATACTTTATTGTTGTTTCGTTGTTATACTGACTAAGAGATAGAGCAGTGTATAAGACAGAGATAGAACACCGTATTATGAAGATTTGGAGATGTGCTGGGTTCAGGGTGGGTAAATGACGTCAGCGTCAGACTACCTACAGACGAGCGAGGACCGGATGGAAGAAGCAGAAAAGGAAAGTTAGGCAGGAGACCCAAGACCTAGACGGGCGTAATAGGCTAATTTGCATTTCTGCCTAGGTAAAACTAAGTACCTACTTATCTTCTAAAATTCTAAAATTTTATTATCTACACGTGACCTAAAGTGTGCTGAGCTCATTTCCTGCAATTTTTCGGTTAGGTATTAGATACCTATCTACTTATGTATGGAATAACCGTTTGATTGTTATTACGCGTATTAAGATTAATAAAAGATTAACATAGGTAATTTTGATCTCATAAATTATGTCACTATCTGAAATTATATCGGGTCATAAATTTTATCAAAAATTTGACATTCGATAATATTTTGGTAGCTCCAAGTTTGTTAGTATTTACTTACTAATTGATAGTGTCCGACCGAAGGTACAATTTTGGCCGAAGCCGAAGCCGAAGCCGATTAATCGGCTTTCATGAAAACCTTCGGCCGAAGCCGAAGCCGAAGCCGAAGGTGTGTTGACCCAAAGAAACGAGAAAATTTGCTAAAGTTAAAAAAAACAGCAGTATATTTTCCGCAGTTTTCGCTTCGAAATCAAGTGTGTTTATGTTGTTATGTTATGTGTTGTCAGTTATTTATAAGATTAACTGCAAGCAATGCGATCGGGTCGGCGAAACGCTGTTCTGCTAAGCGCTGCGCACTATCCGTCTCGCTCTGGCATCGTTCGTTCAATTTCAAATCACAATTTGCAAACCTTCGGCTTCGGCCAAAGCTTCGGCCAAATTTTGGCCGAAGCCGAAGGTTTGGCCGAAGGTGGATTTTTTGGCCGAAGGTGGCCGAAGCCGAAGCCGAAGCCGAAGCTTCGGTCGGACACTACTAATTGATTACTCATAATTGTTATTAGAACCAAGAGAACTGTGTTCTCATGGCAGGTGAAAATGTGCCAGCCTTCTGAGCATAATACTTAAGTAGTTACAAGTAACGGCGATCTAGGGATATTTTTTTATTTGTAGGTTTCGTTTAGGTATAAAGTTATTGTAGTTTTGTATATGACTTTGAATGAATGAACCATCGGAATAAACTTAACTGAAAATGAAATTCCAGGGTTGAGATTTCGAGGAGGTTTCCCATAGATTTCCCACAGGAAACGGACGTGTCAAAATAGTTGTACGTTTGAAAAGGTCAACATCTATTCTGTGCGTAAGGCATTTGGGTAAAATTATTCTGATGATTCTAATTTTTAAATAACTAATAAGAACGCTGCTGTAAAAGGTGTGATCGTTAGAATTACTTTAAACATTTTAATTTTAACAATTTTCAAACTCATGACCTTATTTTCTCTGAACGAAACCACTTCCGTTTGTCTGTCAGTCAGGTGTCAGAACTGTCAGTGTCAGACATTTGCGATTGTGAGATTGTGACATAACCTTAAATTTACTTGTGTATATTTATGTAATTTTCAATTTTTGTCTTGAAATATCACGAAAGGAGCCTCAAAATGCGTCTGGGTACGCTACTTTTCAACGCACCCACCGCCAAAAATGCCAGGAGGTATCAACGAGAGCCGGTTCCGTTTCAAATGCTGTTGCCATTGCAGCTAAAGAAAACAGTATCAGGGAAAAGCGACAAGTTGAAAGAAGCAGCTTGTATGCAGGAGTTGGCTGTTATGTTTGCGTGTTTTAAGAAGAGCGAGTTTGACCAGCAACAGTGTTTGAAAGAGATATCGGAGTTCCAGGGATGCTACAAAGATTATAATCAGAGAATGTCCAGTCAAAGAGAACAGGGGAAAAAAGGTATTCTAGTACCAGGAGAGAAGAAGCTAACGCATAGACAGATGAATCAACTACTAAAGTCCTTCCCCCCTAAGAAATAGCCTTAAATATTGTAATATTTTTAAATTATAATTTGCTGTGGAGTACTTGTTACAAAATACAAGACAATAGTTGTAATTATGTAAGGCGGCCAACCGTCCCGTATTCTGCGGGACCGTCCCGTAATGCTAGACAAAATCCCGCTTTGAAATTATTGGTGAATTAGTCCCGTAAAACGTTGTATGCGTCCCGCATGTCCCGCATTCCTATTTTTCTACCACACTTCTACACAACACCCACACGCGCGCACGATCAACAGGCGCAGGAACACAAATTACCTAGGTATAATATAATTAATTACTTCTACCTAAGTTTTGTGTTTTTATTATGTAAATGTCTTAACCAAAAACTTTTTGGTAAGTAATTATATCGACTAATCCCTAACAC